>CM029277.1:2460724-2610724 GCA_016920895.1 Vaccinium myrtillus | reverse complement strand
TTTGGTATGTTTCCACTATCATGAAATTGGATTTTAATGAAGTGGTAGGCTTGAGGAAAAAGATTTCGAGGGTTGGGTAACTTTGTAATCAAGACAGTTATAGTATGGCGTAGTTTGATATGTGCGGGCACCACCATCGTGCCGAGTCTGCCGACTGTTTTTGAAATGCATGGCCCTCTAGTTTTCAATTTCTCTCCCAAGTTTGTACTGATACGAGTAATTGTTTTGTTCAGGTCAATGAATTCAAGTCAATTGAGAAGTTCAAAATTTTCAATACCAACAACTTGTAAGTTACCATTTCTTTGTAAGTTACATGTAAACATTTGGCTGTTAAATATTTACACTGTCACCGTATCGTGACAGGTGGGTGAACTTGAGCGCAATTAAAAGACTTGTTGAAGCAGATGCATTGAAAATGGAGATCATTCCAAATCCCAAGGTATCTATTTGCTCTACATTGATGGCTATGCACCTAGTATAGACATTTCAACATCTTTTTTAGTTGATGAATTCCCTCTTTTTCTCAGGAAGTGGATGGGATCAAAGTTCTTCAGCTGGAAACAGCAGCTGGTGCTGCAATTAAGGTACGCACCACACAAAACCAATAATATTCCTTTGCTGCTGTTGTTTGAAGGTTTTAATATATTCTTCATTGCTATCTTCTGAACCAGTTCTTCAATAATGCTATCGGTATTAACGTTCCTCGATCTCGATTCCTTCCAGTGAAAGCAACTTCAGATTTGCTTCTTGTCCAGGTTAACCTTCTCTCTGACCTAGAATTATAGATTCTGCATCAACCCAAGTGTTGTTCTAAGACTCCCCATTTGTTTTTTTACAGTCTGATCTTTACACCTTGAACGATGGCTTTGTGATCCGAAACCCAGCTAGAGCTAATCCCGCTAATCCTTCTATTGATCTGGGACCTGAATTTAAAAAGGTAGTGATTTATTTCCCAAGCATGCGCTGCATCTGCTGCAGTAATTCACTTATTCTATAATGATGAGTATGATTTAATCTCATAACCAGGTTGCCAACTTCTTAAGCCGTTTCAAGTCCATTCCTAGTATCCTCGAGCTTGATAGCTTAAAGGTGACTGGTGATGTCTGGTTTGGCGTTGGCGTTGTTCTCAAGGTACTATCATATGCAAAGTCTGCTGCGCAGTTTGCTCTCTCTCTCTCTCTCTCTCTCTCTCTCTCTCTCTCTCTCTCTCTCTCTCTCTCTCTCTCTCTCTCTCAATCGGAATGTCAAAAAGAGGAGAAAACAATATTGCCGTAATTTTTTTGAAAACTCACTCTTTCTGGGTATTGTTGGGTTGAATCCAGGGAAAGGTGGTGATCACTGCAAAATCTGGAGTGAAGTTGGAAATCCCTGATGGAGCTGTGATTGAGAACAAGGTGATTTACTTTCATCTCACAATTGTTTGAACTTTGAAGTCATAGCTCCTTGTATTAACAATTTATTATTATTATTATTTTATTTTTTCTGAGTACGAAATTTGTTAAGTTTATTGTCATGCTTACGGTGTGGTATTAATGTGCAGGAAATCAATGGACCGGAGGATCTTTAAAGCTGTTGCTCGTCTTAAACTTGTAATACCGATCCAGTCTTGTTTGTTTTGGCCTGTGTAATATTCATAGTACAAATAAATGGGACGATTTTGCTTTCCTGTAATGATGCCAAGCCCTGTTTTGTAGCTGTATTGTTTTGAAGCCCTGATGGAACTTATTCTGCTGAATTGACTTTGAGCCTGTAATTGTTACATAGTGTGAACACAATAGTTTAGAACGCACAAAATAGAGCGCGCATTTGAATATGAAGTGTGAACACATAGTTTAGATAGATCAGAGCAGAGTTTTTTTTGGAAGTAGAGAGAAGATAGCATAGATAACAATAGAGTTTACACAAGGGCCAACCAACAAGATATACAACAAAGCAAACATAGAAACATAAAAATAACGAAACACAACATCAAGCAATGAAGCGCAAGGTCCTGTCAACCGCCATCCCTCGTGTCACTCGCCATCCCTCGTGTCAGAGTGACGCACAAAAGAGGAGATAGCATGATGGGCTAAAAATGCTTTTTAAAGAGACTTATTGAGTATTAAAGAAAGCTTAATAGCATCTTGATGTCCTCGTTAAAAAAGCTTAATATTCTATTCTATGCATAATAAAAGAAAATTTATGTACGTATTTATACATACACGATGTCGATTGGATACCCCAATTTTTGTTTTAACAGCATTATTCCGTATAGCTATGCAATTTAGTTGCTAAAGTCTACACTTTTCACGCGAACATACACACAAAAAAAAAAACACTAAATCCGGACCATTAGCAGATGACGAGGACTAAATGAAATGTTAAGAGTTGGCCTACTTACATGGGGAATGCTAACATCTTGGCCCCATTTGACTCTCTATTTCGACAATACTGCTCGAATTTAATTGTCGAAATGGCCTGTTATATTCTTAGTTGGTCATGTATCAATAATGCCGGAGGGACACTACAGAGACCTCGTGGGTGGTGATGTTTTCCCATTGTTCATACCGAAATCTGAAAAAAGTTTATGACTCGCACATGGCCATTTGCATTTGTGGACAGAGAAACTGAAATGACATTTAAAGCCAGAACACATTTTCCCCTTAGGTTAGGTGTTCGGGCTTGGAATACTACGAGGAGGGGAAGTTTGGTTTATGCTTCTCTGCGGCTTTGAAGTTGGATGGTAAAGAGTTGTTGGTGTTATTTCAGTCATCTAAAAGTATTCTTAATGATTCCGATTTGTTAAAAGACTCATCTCAAAATAAAAATTACCGAGATGGATGCAGTTTGAGGTTGGATTGTAGAGAGTCTGTGTTATTTCAGCTATTCAAAAATATTTTTAATGATTTCGATTTGTTAAAAGACTCCTTTCAAAATGAAAATTACCAAGATGGATGTCTTGAGATGTCATTACAAAGGCTTTCTTTGCTGTTCAATTGCCAAGAAGCCAGTCCTGTATAGTGTATACAAATCTCACATTTGTTTGGAACGCATGCAACTTCTCCTTGATGTGTAAAGTAATTCGATATTCATTTAAATTTTTCAGACAATTGGTCAAAAGGCCAATTGTGGTAAAATTTTAAAGCCCAACTTATTTAGTGTTTTAAGTGGTGTTTAGTTCATCCTAACTGATTTTAAAGCCTCTAATGTATTGAAAGCGCTGCTACGTGCATAGACCGTGGTGCACCGACGGCGTCGCCGACGCCGTTGTGAGTCCCAACCGGTCGATCCGAGCCGTTCATCCTACTCAAAATCAAATTCAGAGTGGGCCAACGCGGGAATCGAGGCAATCGGACGGTTGTATGAGCTCGATCCAAAATCACCCCCATTTCATTCAAAATTTTGGATCGAAATGGGGTGATTTTGGATCGAGCTCATACAACCGTCCGATTGCCTCGATTCCCGTTGGCCCACTCGGAATTTGATTTTGAGAAGGATGAACGGCTCAGATCGACCGGTTGGGACCCACAACGGCATCGGCGACGCCGTCGGACGTTGGTCGGTGCACCACGGTCGGCTCCCTTATCCTTTTCGAATGTATTGATGGTAAAATTCTGAGGGTTTAAAGACAATATTAGACAAAAATATCTTAATGAGTCTTTCCGCATGTGTCCCTTTATGCACTGCCGAAAAATTGATGATCAAAGAAAAATTGATGATCAAAGGGAAAAAGGAAACTTTTGATGCGACCAACCACACAATTGTCCTCTCTCTCATTCTGTCAACATCACTTTCTCTCTTTCTGACACTTTTTTTTTTTTTTATTTATTTATTTATTTTAAAACACCTCTCACCTCTCGGCCCCACCATGGAGAAATTAATTATCATCACTTCAATTTTTTGGCCCCACCAATTTTTGGAGAAATATTATCATCCAAAAGATTTTAGCAACCCAGTAATGAGTTCAAAAAGTGCTAAAATCATGGTTTTGAAATAAAAAAATGAAGTGGTTCCGCGTATCGTTTTTTCGATTTTTTTTCCCACCAAATTGAAGTATTCCTCGTGTACTTTAATTCGGTGTGAAAAATTCAAAAAATAATACACGGAAACACTAAACACTGTGTTTGGTTTAGAGTTTTGAGAAGAAATTTTTTGAGAAATTTTTTGAGATAGTGTTTGGATGAGTTTTTGGAAAAAGTAATAATTAGAGAGATGTGTAATGATTGGAGAGAGATAGAGAGAGAAATGAGAATTAATGATTGGAGAAAGTGGTATGAGTAGAGAGAGAAATGTAATTAATGATTGGAGAGATGAGAGATGGGGAAGGAATCTTTTTGGAAATTTTTTTGGAAATGTGAACCAAACACAGTGTTTATTTTTTCGATTTGAAATACCATGATTTTAGCACCTGTTGAACTCATTATCATGATTTTAGCAACTGGGTTGCTAAAATCAAACGGAAAACTTAGCCAGGCAGTTGAATTTAAACACTTAGGGTATCGTACAGTTTCAAAGGTTTTTAGAAGTTTAGACACTTTTACAGGGTTTTGGAGGTTTATACACTTTCATACGGTTTTGAGAGTTTAAACACTTTCATTAGGTTTGGGGTTTAGACACTTTCATTAAATTTTGGGGGTTTGGCATTAAAGAATTATTTTGTCCTAATTGCATGATTAACCCCAATACCATGTCCTTGTTGAAGGAATACCCTAAATTTTCCCATGAAACCAGTGGAAATCGATAATTTAAGACAGCCTAAAAGGACAAGATTATTGTAACCCAACCCTCCCTTTTTAAGGTGCATTCCCCACTTCAAATCCATTCCCAACGACGCAACCCATTAACACGACACGATGTTTGAGGGTTTGGGTTTTTGATACGAATGCGACACGACTCATCAATACAAAAATTAAATGGAACAAATATGAGTTAAACTCGGGTAACTTGAGTAGGACACATATAACTATTTAATTTTCCGTGCCGACTTGTTAACTTGAAATGACATGACACGACATTATGTTGGGCCATTCTAACCCATCAAGGAGCTTCCAATAAGGGACCTTTATTTAACTTACTATGCGAACCTCACTGTTCCCGAGGTAATTTTGACAATCCGAACGACTCAATGTTTTTAAAAGGTATTTTTAAGGTCCTACGCGGGAAATTTGGAAAAAAATAAAATTCGAAAGGGCTTGATCCGACTGTGTGGTAGAGGTGGCGGTAATGGTAACTCGAGTTTCAGTTGTTTGGTGTTAGGTTGGGCCTTTTGTTGTTCTGGTTTCTATCTTCGGCTTGGGCTTTGTTGTATATTTGGTTTGGCCTTTTTTGGACCTAGGCCATTTAAGTGTTTGAGCTGATTATTATATCTGGCGTGGCCCTTCTTAGGCTAAGACAGGTGCTCCCTTGATTGGCTTCTTGCTAACCTCAGATTTGGATCTTGGATTAGCGCAAGATTATTCTTAACTTTGCTTAGAATATAATGTCTCATTCCTTGTCCTTTGAATCTTGGTATCATCTTTAAACATTAATAAAATTCCTTTTACCTTTCAACAAAACAACCTTGCAGATGGGGTATTATATTTGGTTTATTTGAAAAAAGAAAAGAAAAAAAGATGGGGTTTAAAGTACCATCGGACAAGAGCCCACCCTAAACTCGCATCTTGAAGGCGCGAGGTCATGTAAAGTGGCGTCGGTGAACAAGGTAAAATCGGCTAAAATTATTCTTCGTTTTGTCCATTTCCTCTCAAACAGGAAAAGAAAATTTTTGTGCATACACGGAGAGCGGAGAGAGAGAAATGGCGTTCGAGAAGATCAAGGTCGCCAACCCAATCGTCGAGATGGATGGTGAGATATCAAATCCCTCTCTTTCTGCAAACTCAGTTCATTAGTTCCGGGATTGTTCGATTTCTGTATTTCCAATTACCAGATATACTACCATGTTTGTACGTGCCCAATTTGCATGAATTTATACTCGAATTGACTTGCTTGAACTGTTCAGTGTTTACAGATTACCGATTTGTGTATGTTTGCCTTCTTCTCATCTCATTTTACTAGGCTTCGCCGTATGCTACAGTTAGACTAGAATGATGCTGATGCATTTAAGGAGCTTCTTTTGAGTTAGGATGATTGAATTAGTGACTTTCTATCGTACTTTTTGGCCGCAGGCAGTTTGTATTGAGGTTTTAAGTTTATTTTTCATCATCACTAATCAGAGTGAAGTGCGGTTTTTGTTCTACATTTATCTTTAGATCATTGCAAATTTAATAGCCTCGAGCTTATTGACTGATCATGATGGTTGAGAGAGTTGGAATGTGCCATCAATTGTTGTTGGTATGTGCTTCCCGGAAAAAAATAATTTGTTTTTGGTATGAGTTATGATGGGAGGATATGCCTTTCAACATAAGCAAACACAGAAACATTTTAAAACTTTAAGTCAATCCCTTAGTTAAACTGCCATGCCCAACCTGCAATTGGGGTGGGAAGCATGTGATGGGCTGTTAAACTGCCATGTCCAGCCTGTAATTGGGGTGGGGAAGCATGTGATGGTCTTTCACTTAAAATGAAGATGTTCAGCACTTTTATCTTTTCATTTTCTGGCATGGCTGATATAGGTGCTATTGATCTTTCGAAGAAATTGTAAATACGTAAAAATTATTGCTTGTGAGGAGTTTGACTTAAAAATAGGAGCTTTAGCATATATTTTAATCGTTCAAGGAAATGCCTAGCTTTTTCTTCTGCTGATGAAGAAATATGTAGTTTTTTTGTATGTGGAGGACCCTGGGGGGAAACCTAGTTCTACTTATGCCTCTACACATACTTTGCAAAGGTAACACGGATGAGAATCATGGGTTTAGAAAAGCTGAACAAAGGATCTCACTTCCGGTGTGGTCCCTTACCGAGTGATGTACCCCTCGGGGTTGTGTAGTATGTCTCTTTGTGCAGGATGGTGATGCCAAGATTCTTTTTGTTAAGAATTTTATTTTTCCGAAACTGTTTATGTAAGATACTGAAAAAATGAAATGCTAACAACCAAGAGAACCAATTTCTGATGCAGGAGATGAGATGACTCGAGTCTTCTGGAAATCAATAAAGGATAAGGTAGTAGGATTCTAGTTAATTCATGTTCCGGATTCTAGTTAATTCATGTTCCTAATATCCTTTTTAGTTTTTCTTTTGTTTTTTTCTTGTAATGCCCTAGTAATGGTATTTATACTTGTGTCAATGTATCACAGCTTATTTTCCCTTTCCTGGACTTGGAGATTAAGTACTTTGACCTTGGCCTTCCTCATCGCGATGCAACTGATGATAAAGTTACTGTTGAAAGTGCCGAAGCCACTCTTAAGTAAGAATTTGTATCTTTATGTATTTATGTATATCAACTTGTTGTCTTGGTATCTGATGAGTATGGTGGACTTTAGGTACAATGTAGCAATTAAGTGTGCAACCATTACTCCAGGTAGATGAGTTCAATGTTAAATTAAATGACGGGCTTGAGGCCTCTAACTTTCCATTGCACTAGTTGTGATTTATCCAAAATAAGCATGGACGGGATCTAAATAGGATATGGTATGGCAATTTGCAGATGAAGCTCGTATGAAGGAGTTTAATCTAAAGCAGATGTGGAAGAGTCCTAATGGTACCATTAGGAACATTCTGAATGGTTGGTGAACTTGGTACTTGTTCATGATATTGCAACTATAAATTGCTTGCCATATCCATTGGGGATGCCCATCATTATTGGCACTTGTTGC
Source organism: Vaccinium myrtillus (assembly GCA_016920895.1). Classification (NCBI taxonomy): domain Eukaryota; kingdom Viridiplantae; phylum Streptophyta; class Magnoliopsida; order Ericales; family Ericaceae; genus Vaccinium; species Vaccinium myrtillus. The sequence goes on along the minus strand of CM029277.1, from coordinate 2,602,994 downwards.
AGGCACTGTTTTCAGAGAACCAATTATTTGCAAAAATGTCCCCCGGCTTATCCCAGGTACTTAATATTCCTTGCAGTCGCTTTTATAATATACCAGTGCTGTAATAGTTGCTATCCTTCTTAGGGTGGACAAAGCCGATATGCATTGGAAGGCATGCGTTTGGAGATCAATACAAAGCAACTGATACTGTCATCAAAGGACCTGGGACGCTCAAGTTGGTGTTTGGTAGAGTTCTTTTCTCTCCCCCACCTTGCACCCTATGCTTCATTAATGACATCTTTTTACGAGAAAAAAGTGCTCATGATGTATGCAGTTCCAGAAGGAAAAGACGAAAGGACAGAGTTGGAGGTTTACAACTTTACTGGTGCTGGAGGAGTAGCTTTGTCCATGTACAACACTGATGAGGTTTTGAGTTTGCAAATTCTTTTGCAGTATGGTGAAGTTACTTTCTATATTGCAGTAGGCAACTCAATTCTCCTTCTGTTTTCTTGGCACACAGTCCATTCATGCTTTCGCTGAAGCTTCAATGAACACTGCTTACCAGAAGAAGTGGCCTCTTTATCTTAGCACAAAGAATACTATTCTTAAGAAATATGATGGAAGGTATGCAGATTTCTTCCTAAGCTTGTTATATGGACTTACAATCTCACTTTTCTTTCTAATCTTGTAGATATTCATTTGCGCGTCAGATATTGTTTTGTGCACCCATGTTTGAAACACTTTCGTTTCAGTCTAACCTTGCTTTCTCTCTATTTCTGTAGATTCAAGGACATATTTCAGGAAGTTTATGAGTCCAAGTGGAAATCAAACTATGAGGCTGCTGGGATATGGTGAGTAGCTGAATATCTAGGCTCCGTCTGGGATCAGCTTTTAATTCATAACAAATCCAAGTTTCATTTTCCCAGTTTGCGGTAAATTGCATATTTCAGGGATCGAAATGATTTAATTGGTAGGTACGAACACCGACTCATTGACGATATGGTTGCTTATGCTCTTAAGAGTGAAGGAGGTTATGTATGGGCATGCAAAAACTATGATGGCGATGTGCAGAGTGATTTCTTAGCACAAGGTTTGTATGAAAAACTCAAGGACCTCAAAGTAGCAGACAATAAGGAGATTCTTGTAGTACTTTCTGTGCCTTTTTGGACATGAATAGAGTGATTACGTAATGAATTTTCAGTGTATTCGCTTATCTTTACGAGCTGTGTGATCTAAACTTATCTGGCTGCATTCTGTCAGGGTTTGGATCTCTTGGTTTGATGACGTCTGTCCTGGTATGTTTGTTTTTCAAACGATTGCGAATTCTATTGCTTATATATTTTGGCGTGACGTAGCCCATTTGGTGTCTCAATATCTTTGTCTGATCGGTGTCTATTTTTTCCTAGTTTTCTCTTCCATTGTCTTGTTCTTCACATTGCTCTTCGTTTCCTTTTTGCTTATTTTACTTGATCCTGCCAAAAAAGGCTCTACATGATTCTTTCATGTTTGGATCCCTCACGTGAATCTGTATTCTGGATTTTAACTGGCTATGAATTGGAGTCAGGTATGCCCTGATGGAAAGACCATAGAAGCTGAAGCAGCCCATGGCACTGTTACACGCCATTACAGGGTTCACCAGAAAGGTGGTGAAACCAGCACGAACAGCATAGCCTCAATCTTTGCATGGTCCAGAGGGCTTGCACACAGGTTTCGAATGAATAGTTGTTTACTTATCTGGCTTCCATGAATTTTGTTTGCCAATGATATTTTGCTGTCATACGTCCTTTTTTGTTTCATAATGGAACTTAACAAGTGAATATTTGAACACAACAGAGCAAAGTTGGATGACAATGCAAGACTCCTGGACTTCACCGAGAAACTGGAAGCAGCTTGTATTGGAGTTGTGGAGTCTGGGAAGATGACTAAAGATCTTGCACTTATAATCCATGGATCTAAGTAACCGACTCTTTCTTTATGGGTATTATTTGTACGCATCCTCCTTGCATGATTTCACCTGATAACTTTTCATTCATGGTGCAGGCTTACCAGACAACACTATCTTAATACTGAGGAATTCATTGATGCTGTGGCAGATGATTTGAAGGCAAGACTTTCTTGCAGAGCCAAACTGTAGGTGCGCATTTTGCCTCCATGGGTCAATACTGAAGGGATTGTGTTTTGATGTATCACTATCTATCAAGTTCTGGAGCAAATGTTCTGTTGTTGTAGCATAGTATTTTGTTCTTTTCCGTATTTTTGTCTTTGTTGAGATAGTTTGGGTCTGTATGGTTTCTTACTCCATATTTGTTGTAGTTCCTGGTAGGTGATTTGAAGACCCCAATAGCGTTTCCCATTGATATGGGATTTCCGAAAGAAGAATAAAGGGGATTTCGATAGGAGGAAAAAAGGGGCACACCCCTGTGGTTTCTAATTGATGCATTACTTTGTTTTGCCAGGATGCCCTTGAAATGGGGTTGGTTATTCTGGTTTTACTTCCGAATCCAATTTAGCTGTAAATGGGACATTCCATTTGGCAAGTTCGGCTAATAAAGAAACTGCTTGAGAATCTGTGTCAAATCTTGGCAGGATTCTCCATTTGGAAACTTCATATCGCCCCCTTGTACTGTGTGTTCTGCCATTAGTTGTTGGCAACTTCAGGTTCCCGGTAGGCAAGCATGATATAGCTTTCTACTGTGAGTCCCTACTCTCTCTCTCTCTGTCAAATGATGCCGGCAGCAGCTAGTTCTATGATCTGTTGCTTCTCTCCGATATTGCTAGAACCTCACGTGTCGCTCACGCTCACTGTGAATATAGGGTAAAATTTTTCAGTTTCTCCAACATTGTTCTGGTTTGGCAAAATGAAAACAGAATCAATGGAACCTAATTAAAATCCAGGCAAAATAAATTGGATTAGTTCGGTTTGGTGATTGTTGGGTTTGATTTTCTTTCATACCTAGTGACAGCCTCTCCTCAACATGCGAATCATTATAAAGATCACACCAATTAGCACCTTTGGTTGCCCATCTTGGTCATTAATGGGGCCATCTTAACAGTCTGAAACAAGAGTGCCATTTACGCATACATTAATTTGAAGCCATGTGGAAACAACTTTTAATAATTTCTGGCATTAATTACGGTATAGCAATTCATGGAACATATTTTTATTGAGCTTGTCTCGGTATCATAAATTTGTGGATAGGGATCCCATCTCACACATATATATCGATAGGCATAATATATAGAGAATTTTATTTAGCCATCCTATTAAAAAAGATGGGTCCCACCCCAGGGGGTTTGGGAGTTTTTTTCTTGTAAAATTTCATCTTGTAAAAGGATCGGGTATGGGGATAATATATTATTTTTCTATACTAAAATTTCCCGGGGATCGGGTAGGAGATGGTATGGAATTTCACCATCAAATTTTAATTTCCCCTAACCGATCCCCGCCATCCCTACCTCCCCCATTGCCATCCCCATCACATATATGTGTATAGGCATAATGAAATTTATATTTATATTATAAGTTTATAAAATTTCTTTTCCCAGATAATAAGTTTATAACTTAAAGTTAGGCTCTTCCTCGGGACTATTCGTCCTCAAAACTAAGCAGGAGCACATAGTCATTAAATATAATTAACTCCAATTAATTATCCCTCTTTGAATTAAGTGCTTTGCCTGCCCAAATAAGTTTCTCCTTCCTCTGCCCAAATGTAAGTGTTGTTGTAGTACAACTTTGTAGTTCCTCTATTTCATTTTATGCCAACTTTTAGGTTTCTTTTTGTTTGGTTTATGAAGCAAACAACTTGATTTCAATTAAATCAATTTGAATTGCAAGTGTAGTTAAGGTTTGGATCCCCCGTTCCCCGCATTGAGGCGGGGATGAAGGTTAAAAAAAAAAAATCCCCGGTGGGGATTGGGGAGAGGATGAGGATTGATATAGGTTCGGGGATCGGGGATGGAGGTAGTGGTATCCACACCATACCCTCTCCATGCCCATCCCTATTTGTGGAGAGTTATCATTGGGTGGTGGTAAATGAACCACAAATTACTCCTTTGCATAATTTTTTTTAAAATTTTTTTGACACCAAAGTAAAGATCTCAATTAGTTATTTAATATGGTGTCAAGAAATTTTAAAAATATGCGCTGATGTACTTTTTTTTTTCTTTCAAAAATTAAATGTCTTCTCGTAGTGGACGAACAATATAGGATGGAGGGAGTGCTTTTTAAGCTGTATTGGACAAGGCAATTTCGTTTACTCTCGGTAATGGGCATCGACGGAGCTAGAAATTTTGATTAGTGTGGTCAAAAATTAGATTTATATGTAAGATATTACTTTTCTCTTTATTGATGCAAAAATACCTATATTACGAGGTTAATTATAAGGTAGATATAGTGATGAATGTAATTTTTACTTTATAACTAATCCCAAAACTTACCTATATTTTGAAAACGATGTTTGGTAACCTTGTAAAACTATCAACTCTCGAAAGAGGAATGACAGACAGAGCACTAACTAGTACACCAACTATTACACTAAATATACACATCACACTACCACATTCATGCATTATTGAAAATATGGATAGACTCATCCACTAAAAGAGTGTCACATACACATTTAGTGTAATAGTTTGTACATTAGTTAGTGTCTTTAGCATGGAAGAGAACGCTTGGGGTTGCAGTTTCATGAAATTAATAGTTTGGTTGTAGTTTCTTTTTTATTATATTCGGATGGAAATCGTTGCAAGCGCCGAAAGTGTTCCACGGCAACTGGCTTTTCAATTTATTGTTTTGTTTTGTCTTTATTCATTTTATTTCATTTGTTAGTTTTGTGTCAAAATTTTCACCTTTTTTTTTTCTGATTCGATTGAAAAAGCAAAAACTTCAAGAATTATCCTCCTTTGGCTAAATTTAAAAACTAGTTTTTTTATTTTTTAGATTGTCTTTATTCAATTTTTTTTTTTGCATTTGTTAGTTTTCAACTTAGATTTTGTGGTTTGGATTTATCGGGTGTTTCATCGAGACAGAATCAAAAGACTTAAAAAAATCGTTTTTCCATTTTAGTTTTTTAATAAAGCGAAAATAAAAAGCTTTTTTTTTGGATTATTTTTCGTCTTTATTCACAAAACTTTAAATTTGACTAATAATTTTATCATTTTTAGATTTATCAAAACACATTGCTCAATAAATCACAAAAATCGATCAAAACTAACAAACGCAAAAAATTTGAATAAAGACAAAACGAAAAAAACCAAATTTTTTTTTTTTTTAGCCAAAGGAGGCAATATCAATTGACTGATTCGATTGAGTTCAACTCACATAACACCATAAATACCATACTAGTAGTATATTACAGTATTTTTCTAGATTGATTTATTGATCATTCTCGTTTATACCCCTTGCTATTTGCTATTTTCGGTTTGTCGGTCGCTTCGTTTGTTCGTTTTCTCACAGCCCGAACAAAAGCGCGCGTGGAAAAAGCGTACAATTAATTGCGTAATTAACGAACCCCCCCTTCTCAATAAAAGTACTCTCACCCGTTTCGTGCGCCTACACCTCTCCCTTCCCTTACAGCGCCAATCCAGATCTGTTATATATTTATCTCTCTCTCTCTCTCTAGCTCCAATTTCGAAACGCTCTCTCTCTCTCGAACTGGTTCTAGGGTTCACGAGAGAAAAATGAAGAAACTGACGGGATCGTTCGCCGGCCTCGTCATTGCGGTGGTGCTCGTATCATGCTCTGTTGTCACGAAAGTGAGATCGGATGGGTCTGATCACAAGTACAAAGCTGGAGAAAGCGTCCCTCTCTACGCCAACAAAGTCGGCCCCTTTCACAACCCTAGGTATTCCAGATCTCGTGCGATTCTTCTCAGTTACTAGAGATAGCTTTGGAAATTCTAGGTTTTTTTATGCTTATTATTGCATTTAGGAATGCCGATGGGTGTATATGTATGCATATGTGTTTGTTCGTTCCGTTTCTGCAATGCAGATGTGCACTGATTTGAATAGATCCAAGTGAATTTGTGAAAGATCCAGCCTCTGTGGATAAAAACGAGCTAGTATTGTATTCATATGATAATTACATTTCTCTTCATGATTCCTCTCAGTTGCCAGAAATAGCTGTTAAAATTCTTGGTTTTTATGCTTATTATTATATTTGGGAATGCCAATTGGTACACACGTAACTTATCTGTGTGTATGCAGGCAGTTACCTTTATTTATGTTTCTGCAATGTACCTTTATTTATGTTTCTGCAATGTAAATGTACACTTATATGAATAGATCGAAGTTAATTTGAGGAAGATCCAGCCTTTGTGGATAAAACGAGCTAGTATTGTTTTCATATGATGAGTATTTTTTTCTTCTATGCATGTTGATCTTATTAGAGAATGGAAATCTCTTGAAAATTAAATGATCCTAAATTGAGCTGGTTTTGTGCATTTTTGGTTCCATAACATGCAACTCTTTCCTATACGTGGTTTTTACTCCGGCTTTAATTGAGCCCCTAGTGTATGGTGGGATTGGTCTCCCAGATTAGTCAAGGTGCGCGTAAGATGGTCTAGATACCCCAGTTAGCAAAGCAAAACCTTTTGCAACTTAGATATCCGACTACTGGCTTGGAAATAACTTGATCAACGATAGTTGAGATGAATGTTTAATTCAAAACTTGGACGGGCTTGAGTTGAGATAGTGTGCTTAGAAGTGGTTTTGGTGCTTTGTGCAAATGAATTTCCCAATGGTTTAAAACTCAAGGAACGAAAGTGTCACACTGGCAAAATTCTTTCAAATCATCCTAAGCGTATGTAGTATACGACGATCAGGGCCGGCCCCAATGTTTGGGTTGCCAAGCCTGACCCCGAGCTTGGTTGCCCACTTACTATTAAGTCATAAAAAAATATAAAATCATACTAGTCAAAAAATTATACAGAAATTTCACTCTTTCTATTATAAGCATACCAATTGATCTTTGCATCTTTTTGTTGCTAACTTTTCTATTATGAGATCTGGAATTTTATTTTCGAAAACCTCAACCTGTCATTTTTTTTTTTGTTGAGAATATGTTGCCACCACAGTACCACTACCACCACCACCATCACTATCACCGTCACCATCATCTTCACTACTATTGCTATACCTCGGGTATGCTCTTCTTGTGCCATTCTCGGTCTTTATCCAAGGGAAATGGGGGCGATTACACCCTAAAAAATTGAGAATTTCTTATGTTGTACCAACACTTCATAGAGTAATAGCAAAACTATAGGGTTTAACACATTTAGTAATTGGAACCCCTAAATTGGGATTCTAGTCTTCTGAATAATCTAATCCAGAACATTAAGAGGAGTACTTAATAGGGATGCACCAAATTTCAATTAATTTGAGATTTGCAAAATTCAAAGAATGAAAATCTGAGAATTTGAGGGGAAAAAACCCAAAACAAAATCTTGTGTGATGAAGGAGAACACAAATGTAGATTACATGAATTCTCGAGGGATGGAGTTACTTAAATGGAGAGAACAAAACTTTCATTAATTCATCATAGCTTGTGTTTTTGTGGATGTTTTGAAAGAAAGAGAGAGGGAGAGATGGAGGAAAAAATGGGCACATATGGAAAGAAAGCTTATGTAGAGAAAGAGTGTATCTATGAGATTCAGATTTTTTCTGAACCAGTTGTATGTGTGACCGAGAGATAAATGAAATGACTAATATAACTTAAATGCCAAATCTAACTTTCTTTCCTTATTTATTGCCGAAATCCTCGCTCCACTCATTTCCTTTGTAGTCAGACTCTCAAGTATTAACAAAACAATTCTAGTAGGGAGGCTTAAGCTATGAGTTTAAAGAAATTAAAATCAAGACCCCTTGGCTCGAATCTGCACCTGCAGGATGAAAACACTATGCCTTAGTCTTACCGCTGGGCCAAAATTCATGACTGTATTCATGCACTAACTTAAGTACTTTATTACATGTTATTAATTTTTTTTTTTGGTTTCCCCATGGTGAGGGGTTGCCCAAGCCCGGGATCTTTTGCTTTTTGTGCATACATATACATATTTGCTAGGTGAGACTTGAGAGTACAGTTAGTTAACTTAGGTATTCCCGAGTGCAATAGAGCTCAACCCACACCTGAAAGCCCTGTTTAGATGAAGTGATGAACTTGTCGTGAGATTTTTTAGAAAGTGAATTTGTTTTGTGCATACTTTGAAGAATTAAATGAGTACATAGAGTAAGACAAAAAAACTGTAAGGGCCAAAGCCTTTGCATCATGTTGTCGGAATGAAAAACATGAAAAAGGACCCAAATGATGTCAGCTGAATTAGTGAGTTCATTTCAAAGGTTAGATGCAGCCAAGGCTTTTTTGTACACCAGTATTTATTGGTGGAATTACAATGAAACATACTTCAAGAATTGTGGTAGTTGGCTAGTTGCTAGCTTTATTTATCATCAAACCTGTTATTTTGTCAAAATGTTTAGAGGTATTGGAAATGCAATGTTAGATTTTTCACTGTCATATGCTACTTTCTTTTTAAGATTGGCTAACAACAGTCTATTTTGTGCTTCCAGTGAGACATACCGCTATTTTGATCTGCCTTTCTGTGTGCCAGGTTCCCATCTGGTCATCCTTTGCTTTTTTTATACATTTATTAATTTTGTTTGTGTTTGGAAGTGTAAATTTACATCATTATTGGATTTCATGCCAGATGATCTCAAAGAGAAAAAGGAAGCTCTTGGTGAAGTTCTGAATGGAGACCGTTTGGTTAGTGCCCCTTACAAACTGGACTTTTTAGCTGACAAAGAATCTGAAGAAGTTTGCAAGAAGCCCTTGACAAAAGAAAAGGTGGCGCAGTTCCGTAAGGCAGTCACAAAGGACTACTACTTCCAAATGTACTATGATGACTTGCCCATCTGGGGTTTCTTGGGAAAAGTTGACAAGGAAGGCAAAGCTGATCCTAGTGATTACAAATATTACCTATTTAAGCATCTTCAGTTCGACATCTTTTACAATAAGGATCGAGTCATTGAGATTAATGTGCGGCCTGACCCTAATGCTCTTGTGGACCTAACTGAGGATAAGGACATTAATGTCGACTTCACGTATGCTGTCAAATGGAAAGAAACTAACACTCCTTTTGAAAAGCGGATGGACAAGTACTCTCAGTCTTCTTCACTGCCACATCACTTGGAAATCCATTGGTTTTCAATAATCAATTCGTGTGTGACAGTTCTCCTCTTGACTGGTTTTTTGGCCACAATCCTCATGCGAGTCCTGAAGAATGACTTCGTTAAGTAAGGAACCTCTCTCATTTGTTATTTTCATTATTTACATTGAAACCATTGTTTATGTGGTTGTGTAAAACTTGATTTCATTTGTAAAAGGTATGCTCATGACGAGGAGACGGCTGATGATCAAGAAGAAACTGGGTGGAAGTACATCCATGGAGACGTTTTCAGGTTCCCTAAGTTCAAGTCTTTGTTTGCTGCAGCTCTTGGTTCTGGCACCCAGCTATTTACTCTGTAAGGATTTTCAAAATATTTATTCATTTCCAAAAAAATCTTGATTGAGCTAGTTGCTTTCATCAATCAATGAATTTAACATGTGGTTCACTTTTTATCAGTACAATTTTCATCTTCATTCTTGCACTGGTTGGTGTTTTCTATCCGTACAACCGGGGAGCTCTGTTCACTGCACTGGTTGTCATATATGCGCTTACATCTGGGATTGCAGGCTATACTGCAGCCTCTTTCTACTGTCAGCTGGAAGGAACAAACTGGGTATGTGGACATCCATTCCCCAAGATTTAGATACTTTGTAGAGCTTCATTCCTTTTAGCTTATTTTACGAACTTAAAGGAAAATACTTTAATTTTGAAGTTGTCTTTAATGGTTCTGTTTAAATTTTAGAAAATGGTAGATAAAATTTTCAATCCTGACTTTCTCTTATACCGATTTGATTTTTCTTTGGTAATACTTCTTAGGTTCTTGTTTTTTTAAAGTAGTGATGTCTGATAACATTAGATTCTTATCCAATAGGTGCTTGCTTTGTGATTTTGCATAATCAAGTTGATGGTGTAGTGGTTTTAATACTTTCACATTTTACACACCTGCATGGAATTTGGGCTTTTTAGGTGGTTTGTCTGAGAGGAATCTGAGAGAGAGGGAGTTTGTTTTCTTGAAGATGGAGAAATGTTAGAGGAAGCAAATCTATGAAACACGTCTGTCAACTCATTTGGGACCATGGAAAACCTGATATGTGGAGAAATCTTCTCCTGCATTGGGGCTTAGTGTTAGGCAACTGTGCTTTATTTTGTCTTGTTGATACAGTGAAAGAAGGGGAATTTTTCTTACATATTCCTCTTAATTATCACTTTGGACTGTTCCAAATAGATAAGTCCCTCCTCCAGATTTCAATACGAAATCCATCACATGCGTGTACTGTTGTGAACTTCAATTTTCACATTGGGAAGTAATGTTGAAATGGAAGGGCAAAATATCAGACACTGTCGTGATGTTCCAACCATATGTTATCTTACTCTTTTAATCTAGCAATTGCTGATTCAATTTTAAATCCCTCACATTGCAGGTTAGAAATTTGTTATTGACTGGAAGCCTGTTTTGTGCACCTCTGTTTCTTACATTCTGCTTCCTCAACACTGTTGCGATATTCTATAGTGCCACAGCAGCACTCCCATTTGGTACCATTGTGGTGATAGTTCTTATATGGGCTCTTGTCACATCCCCTTTGCTAGTATTGGGTGGTATTGCAGGAAAGAATAGCAAGGCTGAGTTTCAAGCTCCTGTTCGCACCACAAAGTATCCTAGGGAGATCCCGCCACTGCCTTGGTATCGTGGAACACTTCCTCAGATGGCAATGGCTGGATTTTTACCTTTCAGTGCTATCTATATTGAACTATACTACATATTCGCCAGCGTTTGGGGTCACAGGATTTACACCATATACAGCATCTTATTTATAGTCTTCATCATTCTCCTAATTGTCACTGCTTTCATCACTGTGGCTTTGACTTATTTCCAACTTGCTGCTGAAGATCATGAGTGGTGGTGGAGGTATGTAAGCAGTTTATTGGTTTATATTATTTCTGCATTTTGCTCTAGCCTCTATGAAGTATTATCATGTTTTTATTGGTTTATATTATATCTGCATCTTGCTCTATGAAGTATTATCATGTTTTAAAATATGCACTTCAGTTATTATCAATAGGGCAATAAATTAATTCTTTACACATTTTAATCCACTTATATAATTTGAATTTGTTAGCTCTCTCGTGAAATCTTTGTAAGTTGCTTACGGTGGTATTCCAACCTAGTAATCAAATATGTAAGACTTGTGGTGTATTTGTTTTTATCCACAACAAACATGGTATCTTGCAATTACCGCATTTAAAGAAAAGAGATGTGGCACCTTAAGAATGCATAGTCGAGATTTCACTACCACAATAAATTAGTAGTGTTCCTTTGTATCCAGTTATTTCATTCCTGACAGGGCAGTTGACAAATTTAACTTAAGAGAGAATTGCCGATAGGTGTTTTGCTTTTGTATTATGTATGCACGTGCCTATTTTTACAAGTTATATTATGACAACCAAAGAGGGATCATGCATGCTGCTTAGGTTATCTCCCCTTGGTTCCTTAATCAGGGGAATTTGGTGGTGAGGTTATCGGTTCTGTTTCCAATCTACATGACCAAGCATTTACATTGAGCCTACTGCAGTGGATCTTGTGGAACTACGTTTTTTGTTTTTGTTTCTTTTCGTATCATGCTCTATTAGCACATCACAAAGCTGAGTTTGTGATCTATGAGCACTTTATGCATTTCCCATTGCCTATAGCGTTTCTTTTTTGTTCTAGTTACATTTACTGTTGAAATTTGTGTCACGAATCTGCTCACTTTGGAATTTATTGGATTTGTTTACGTGTATCAAAGATGTACTTACAAGCCTTGCGAACTTTTCCAGGATGTACAATCAATATCTATTAAGTTGTTGTTGACCGGGGGGTACCTGGACTTCAGGGGAATTTATTGAGAATTTCATTTTCCATTATAGCATTTTGCTTTGGTTTTTTTTTGTTGGTATAAGGGCCTTGTATTATTACTCATGGCCGGAGAAATTTTCGATTTTGGAGCACCGACTAAATATGCTTTTGATTGCCTGTGCCAGGTCTTTCCTTTGTGGTGGATCAACCGGTTTATTCATATATTCCTACTGCTTGTACTATTACTATGCGCGGTCAGATATGTCTGGTTTCATGCAAACCTCATTCTTCTTTGGGTACATGGCTTGCATATGCTATGGCTTCTTTCTTATGCTTGGAGCTGTTGGTTTCCGGGCTGCTCTGTTCTTTGTCCGTCATATATATCGCTCAATCAAGTGTGAGTAGTGTCATTTGTTTGATTTCCCAAGTTCTACCGATACGCTTTACGATAGGCAAGGTGGCATCTATGGTGAAAGAGGACCATGCAGGACAATAGGACTTTTGAGTAAGCTTGTACTAAAAATTTATCCAGTTGTTTACGAGGACACCCCTCTCTCTCTCTCTCTCTCTCTCTCTCTCCTCTTTTGCTTATTAGAATGTTCTAATTTTCCTTTTGTAAAATTTTCTGCAATATAGCAAAGAAGATGGTCCCCATTGGATTCTTGGCCACATTCTGTCTCTGTTGTTTTTATTGTACTTTGTTTGTTTCCATCAACCTTGTGCTGGGATTAGCCATTGGGTTTCAGCATTTTGTTACGGTGGTTTTTCTGCCCTCAACAATGAAGCCGGGCGTGCTTCTTATTTAATTGATCGAAACAATTCAAGAGGTATATACACATATGCATATGCATATACATGCGCGCGCGAGCGCATAGTTGTGTGGTTGGAACTTTCCTGTAAAACGTACCTAGTCACGACGTTCATCACTATTGTTCTTGCAACTAATCTTTTTGATGAAGTGGTTTTGTTATTTTGTTTCCATCAAATCATTGTACTTTCAGATATTCAACCGATGAAGAATGAAGAAATTTTTGTCTAATTGGGAAATTTTATTAATCTGAAACAAATATGTTTGGTGTCTGTTCATAAAAGTAACTGTACTTCTACAAATTACTAAAAGTTAGCATAAATCTGCAGATTCACGACAAGGTTTACTTTGGAACTACTGCTAAATCCATGGGCCGAGGGCATAACCTGGCGAACTCAAACGTCATGTCAAATCAGACTTTATTTTTCTTGCCCAACTCCATCAATCTTCTAAGCATTGGATCAAAGTATGGCAAAACTACAAGCTTCACTTTCTACTAATGTCAAAATTAAAAATTAAAAAAAAAAACGCAAAACACGACCGTGGTTATCCCCTTATCTCCTACTGCTAAATCAAGAGCTGGCGATTGCACATGAAATTCAAGTTTATTCGACCAAAATGCATACAATACGTTACCAAAGAGTGAAAAAAAGTCTTTCACAAGACTCCTTCCCGAGGAGCTTTTATTGGATTGATTTTGCTCGATTGCTTCAGATGAACAAGAAGTATACATGCGACCAAAACGCGTTGAGGTCCTTGAGGAGCACGTACGCTGACCAAAAGAAACCGAAAGGAAAGCTTCGACAACCAAAGAGGCAACTCGCAGCCGATCCCAAAAAAAGAAAAAAAGAAGAGGCAACTCGCACATTGTAGGCAGCGCATTTGCTTGACAGTTGACAGTGAGCTACATAGTGAAGAACTTGTGCAAAAGACAGAATGAGGTCGAACGGCCTGACAGTTCCCCGTCATCAAAGGCTTCCCCATGATCAACTTGATTGTAAATCTCATCTATCACTTCATGGTAAGTGTAAGAGAGGTTATTTGTAAAGTCAATATTCAAGAAGAAATATGTGAGCTGGAGAGGTAATAATAGTTAACAGGAAGAAAATTTGAGGGGAATGAAGTGAGTTCTAGAAGAAGGGTGAAGAAGAAGAGCAGGTGTGCACAGAAAAGACTAAAGCAGTGTTGCTCTCAGGCTGATTCATGGAGAATCTCAATTGATCTAGAAAATAGGCTGATATCACTCCAAGAGGTGAATCATTGATTACCTACGTACTTTCTTTTTCTAGAATGACACACTTTGTAAAAAATCACCTTTGTGAGGGGAATATTTCATATTTATAGGCACAATGAGCCAATGATAAGGCACCGGGTTGTCTCCCTATAATATGAGAACATGTGTCCTTTCTGTACAACCTGACCGTGCGGGTGACGTCACCCACCTCGGAGCTAACTCCACGGCTTTCTCGGGCACGCTACTCCACCCCTCGCGCAGAGAATCCTCTTATTCTTTATAGCCACCAAACCGCTGGATCTCCCTTCATTCCCGTTAGGGCAAGGTCGTAACCTGTTAGGTCGCGCTTATACTGCAGCCAAGTCTCATGGGACCCCTAGGATCTTACCTTCAGACCGAAGCGGGTATAATTACCTGGGCTAAAATAGACTAGCTTCTCGCGTTCTTGCCCATGTCTCTGGGCAGCACTAGTCATGGTGCTCATGGGCTTTTCTCTATGTATGGATGGCCCATATGTAAATGAGCCTGACTTCATTGGGCCTTAGTGACGAGCAATGAACCATATAATGAGGGTGTGCGCACTAGTGACCCTCGCGCGGCTATAAGTGACACCTGTCACGATGTTATAGGGCGGTCAACTGCTAACTTAGTCAACTTTAGTCGTGCTGACCTTCCCTACAGTAAGTTTTTACTCTGTAAAGCTCTTTAAACTAATCAAACCTCCAAACCAGTCATTAATGTAGAAGGCACGGAAAAAATTCTTTTGATGGTACATTCAGAATCCAAGCAGTAGTCTATGAAACTCACAAATGGCTGTAAAGTTCCATTCATCGATCAATGGAACAAATTAAGAAGACAATGGAATTCATTTCAGATGGTATAGAAAGGTAGGGCTCTGAATCAAATTTGGACATGCTCTACATGCTTTTTACTCGGCCACATTCTCTAACATTGCGGCCACATATATACTTTTACCTTAGTTAAACCTTGCAGCCACATACACAAACGTTGTTGGCAACATGCTCGAACATTACGGCCACATTCTTTAACCTTGCAGCCACATGTATACTTTAACCTTAGTTAAGCCTTGCAGCCACAGACACAAATGTTGTGGCCACATGCTTCAAACTTGCGGCCACGTGCAAAAACCTCGCGGCCACATGTATCAACATTGAGACCACATATATAGTCAGACATTGCTACCACATAATTTAAACATTGCTGCTACATATATAGTAGAGCCTTGTGGCCACGCACCCAAACCTTGCGGCCACAGTTTGATGGAAATTCCAATGAGCTACATTCTGTTTTTGTTATGTACTATTACGACAGTTTGACCATGGATCCTGTAGGGTGGGAGCACCTACAGGGGTGTAGTTCGCCATGTGGATCGTCGGATGTGTTTTCAACGGCCCAAATTATCTTACAAGTAAAATTAATATCCTACCTGTAAGATAATGTATGAAATCTGGGACGTTAAGAAACACATCCAAGGGTTTGCATGACGAACTATAGAGGCGCCCCACAAGGAGTGCACTACAGCACCTCCGTTTCCTTACCCCTACCGTTATGATTGCTATGTTTAGGCCATTAATTTGTCACTTCAAATAATAACCATTGCACGCATCCGATCATCATGTTGATCACTTTTTCTACAAACCAAAACTCTTAGTGATTAGGAAAGAACAAAAATGGAAATTTCATTTGCAAGATGGACAAGGATACTCCTCTTTGATGAAACAGATCAAAAAGAAAAGAGTCAGACTTTATTCCATATATCCAAGTCTAGGCAAAGCCGCTAATTATAAAGCTCCCGCTACTCAAAAATAGTACATCTCAACACTCGAAATACAAACTCTACAAAAAGCACTCTAAATACAAACTGATCAAAGAGAGAAACAACACTGCAATGACAAAGAAGAAGAAGAAGAAGAAGAAGAAGAAGAAGAAGAAGAAGAAGAAGAAGAAGAAGAAACAACCGATCAAAGGAAATCTCATGGGTAACCCATATGAGTTTTACTTCGCGCGCAGGGCTTCACTTTGTCGAAAATTGCAACAAGGTTTTAACTGCAAGAAATGCTGGAGCTTGAGCATTTGTTTCCAATGGAACTTGGCTCTCTTGGAACCGTTAAACGTCTGTTTGATCTGCAAAAAGTACAAATTGAATGAGAGAGAGAGAGAGAGAGAGAGAGAGAGAGAGAGAGAGAGAGAGAGAGAGAGGAAAAGAAACAATACTTTGACATTCGCACAAGATTTCGTGTCTTCAAAAATTTATGTCCCTCAAGTTTAATTCACACATAATCAAACAAACATGTATCAAGATTCGTGTCTTTTGAGATTTTCTTCAGATCTTGCGGCTAAAAAGTTCATCAAGCTATGAGAACAAATGGTTGTCAAAATCGGGGATCCCTGACCCTTAATTCGGATATGGAAAATTACTTGGTTTTGTATGTTTTTATAAACATACAACATGTATCAATTTGTTATATTTTACTACGTACCTTTGTGGGAAGAAGGGCCGATCAAAGAAAGGCATCAATTGAGCTCTAGGAATCATCTCCTTCCTCAGCATCCGAACCTCTTCCTCCTCTATCATCTGCTCCACATTTAATTTTTAGCACATTATATCAGCATTTCTAAATATGTGCACGGAAAATTAGTATCATTGAATGAATATGTTTGTTTGTTGTGATAACAGTGTATATAACTACAGACATACCTTGTGAATCTTCTCTACTTGTTTCTTCTGAAACTCTATGATGTAGAACTTGGTTGCTACCTGTATGCATGCATGTTATTGTTTTTCCAGAGACAAGGATTTGGATGATCAATTTCAACCTTATTGTATTAAGTTAGAGTCTTTTCCCTTTTTCTTCTAATTTTGTAACCGAACCAAAAAGAAAAGAACTTTTGCTTCGGTTAGTTCTCTACCTTGTTCTATCTTGCAGAAAGCAGTCCATGTAATCTCGGCCATCTAAAAGTACTTTGAATGGTTTTAATTTGTTGAAATATCCTTCTATCCAGGATGAATGTTTTTTAAATTTAGACCATTAATGGCCGACATGGACGACCAAGATGCAACTGCGAAGGCTTTTCGGTTCAACGGCAAAAAGCCCAGTCCAATGGAAAAAGGTGGTTTTTTTGGGTTAAAAACTTACCGTGTAATTAAACAGCGCACGTTTGACAGCTCTTTCCTGAGTGTGGAGCTTGAAATCCTGAGATTTGGTGTTTTCTTTTACAGGAGGAGTCTTTAGAGAAACCTATAAAAGGAAGAAAATGTTGCATAGTTTGTCAAATTTTTTTCCTTCCTTTTGTGGAAGAGAGAAAAAGGAACTTAGAAATATGCACCTTGGTTTTCTCAACTAGTCGATCTTTCCCCTCATCTCTCGACTGTGGAGACAATATCCCAAAAAAAGTCATTATTGTAATTATATATTTGATATAGTATATATTCTACCATATATAACTCATCCAATTTTTAGGTAGGCCTCTAATCTTTAAGCATCATGCATGCATGGTAAATTGGTAATGCATGCCTCAACAAACAAGAAGAAACAACCTTGCTTTCTTGCATTTTTTGTTAGACCAATAGTGAGCAGTGTCTCGGATCAATCCGTTCTATGAGCATAAAACGGATTGATCCCCCCAAGATGACTTGTTTGCTGGTATTGGTGTTTTTGCAGCTGGATCGTAATCTAGAATCTTCCTAGCTAGCAACGCAGTCGGACTATGGGTTTTCTAGGATTTGTGAGAGAGCGAGTTAAAAATGTTGTCGGGTCTTTTGCATTCTCATCTTCATGGTGAATTCTCCCCGTCAATCTTTGTCTAGATGTTGGCTTTCAAGCTGAATTGCGTACATCCTTGTGTCCTTTGTGATTATTCTTTTCTCATACGGCATTGTTCAAAACAAGCAAGGCAAATATTTCTTAGCATGATGCATGGCTTTCATGGCCACAGATTTGTGGATCTCTAGCCATCCAAAGCTATTGGAGCATGCCCAAGTGCTCTTCAAGAATTTCACTATGCAGGGGCGAGCCTATATCATAAGAAATTTTTTTCTTTTTGTATAATACTAGAGGTTTTTTTCCTTGCAGGTGCGACTGTCGCTACTGACACCCTGGCTCCATCCTTGACTATTTTCCCATGGGAAAGAATTCTCAAAGTACTACGCAGTATGCACACATAGAAAGAGGCAAAAGTGACAGTTATCACTGGCGGCTCCACCCTATGGGGTGGATGGTCACATGACCACCCTAAAAAAAAATTGTACAAATAATACATGTAAAAATTTGTACAAATTTTAGGTTAGTTCATGTTTTGAACACCCAGCCGAAATATGAATGAACACCCAGTGCAAAATTAAATGAACACCCACCAACAAATCAGTCTACTTTGAACAACCTAAATTACATCCCGTTATAGCCCAATCATAGGTGGCACCACATATAAGAAAATGTGGTCAATTGAACACGTTTTTTTATTTTATTGTTATATTGCATCTAGTAATTTTACCTAATATTTTGTTTGAGCACTTAGTCCTATACTATAAACAAAACACACTGCAATTCAAGTGATTTACAATTGAATACTTAATATACCATCTCAAAACAAGATAGACATCTTAATGACAAAAAAATGGAGAGGAAAAAATATCTATTGGTATCGTTATGGTGTAGTTTTTCTGAGAGCAGACAATCCAAAAATAAAAACATATGTTTAAAAGATCCGTGCAAACTTATTCGCTACATAATTTCCTAAAAAAAATAAGCATATTCTTGTTTGATTTTGCTTTGGTAAAAATATAAAATAAAAAAAATGAAAACAACTACAACTACAACGTTTTACGTATTTTTGTATTTTTGAGGTCGCATTATACACACTAGTATCTAAAATTTTGTGAAGATACGACTGATTGGTTAAGCTAGTAGAGTTAAAGGTAATTTCTGAACACCTTGTTAAAAATTCCTGAAGTCCCCACTAACAGTGATGGTCTAACATGAGTAGTGATGGTCTAACATGAGTATTAACCATCAACAACCAGCTTAATTGAGAGTCATCCTTCCACCATTGCGCACTTGTGGAGTTCATACACTCAGTATTAGGTGCTCACAAGAATGTTTAGTGGTGGAGGGGCATGTGGTACTGAATAATAAATCCTTAATCAATTACTTATCGACATTATAAATAAAATTACTAAAAGGTTTCCCTCACTATGGCTAGCTTTGAAAAGTATCACTATCACATCATTTTAGTTGGGTTTTCAAGTATTATGAAAAAAAATAGTAAGGAAAAAGTTTTCAGTGCTTCAGAAGTAATCGTTTCAGGAGCACTGAATAATCTCTCAAAAAAAATAAAAATTGATGAAGTCCTACCCTAGAAGGACTTTTGATGGCTTGATGAGGTGGACTGCATCTCACCCCTCCTCTAGTAGCATTACTGGATTGAACTGCAGTGATCTGTGACTTCACAAACTTAAAATCAATAGAAACGTACAAACAAAAAATGGAAATCAGAATGCCTGTTAAGATGAGTATTTTCTTCAAGAAAATTTTGTGTGCCGGACGGGTACTGCCACTTGGTACCCGTCCGCTCGTTCGAGCCGTCCAAACATGTTTTGGATGACCCAGGTTTGATGGAGTAAATTTACAATCAAAATTTACAAAAAAAAATACCACCCTCAAATCTGGTTGTCAAAAACATTTTGGACGGCTCGGATGCGTGGATGGATACCACTTGGCGGTACCTGTTAGGCACACAAAATTTTCTCATTTTCTTTAGTGAAAATTAAGGATTGAGAGAGTAGAACCAGTAGCATGCAATTGACCTTATGAGCAGACTTGGTGCTTGGGCTCTCCATGATTTTTGTATAAGTTATAGGATCACTATAACTTAAACTGGAAAAGCATGTGCATATATTGAACATGTGGGGGGTTTGTATCTATATATATATTGAACATGTGGGGGGTTTTTCTGTTGCTACATCACCAGCATTTTCAGGGAATTGCATGCTTTCTTGCACCAAACTTTCTGATTAAATCTCCCTCTCATTCTACTACCCCATACATGAACTTTAAGGTTGCTTCAGAGTTCCTCTTTCCACTGATTAATTTAGAACCATAATTGGCTACAGCCTCTAGCTTGTTAAACTTAATTTCTCTGACTCTTTTCAAACATTGGATTAATTTCTTAATTTTTAAGTGTTTAAATTTTGGATTAATACCATAATCAGCAACTTAATCCAAGCTTGCATGGTTTTCAAGTTGGGTACTTAGTCATACAAGTTTGGAGTTACACAGGCTCTCTGGCTTTTAAGTATTCGGATATGGCGAAATACTGTAAACTTCAAGAATTGCATTCGAAGAAAACGAACACGCCTATAATTTCGGCATTATTCTATGATTCGATGGGCAATAAATGTCAGATTAAACAGATTTTTTGTTGCAAGGAGAATAAACAGATTGCAAACTAGTATACAAAATAAATGTCTCAAATTATCCATGTCTATAGATATGTAGTGATCTCCACGGGCTGAGAGTTGTAAGGTCCACTCATCGTTACAGACGGTAGAGAAGCTGGGTCCTTAAACTTACAAATTCATCGTTCTTGACATAAAATGGCCAAAGGAAGATTAAAGAATTGTTAATAACCCATTTTCAAAAATTTGTTGTTAAGTCTGTTATCTAACCACAGCATTGGAAGGTAACCTTTCATTTCTGAGTTGTTCTTGGCTTCTATTTTTGAAACAGGGATATGTCATTTCGTTAGGCCATTATTGGAAAAATTAATCTGCACATAATGAAAATGCTTATATTTGAAGTTTCATTACAATATAACCTGCATCAAGATGGCTTCCTGTACATGCATCTTGATTTTATTACCAAAAAATTTGACAGAAATGAGATTTTCTATTCGAACCCTTCTAGCTGCACCGATCACTATGCACTGACCACGTACCGAC
This sequence comes from Vaccinium myrtillus, assembly GCA_016920895.1. NCBI lineage: Eukaryota > Viridiplantae > Streptophyta > Magnoliopsida > Ericales > Ericaceae > Vaccinium > Vaccinium myrtillus. The sequence goes on along the minus strand of CM029277.1, from coordinate 2,582,024 downwards.
GGCGTTGGGGACGCCGTTGTGGGTCCCATCCGATTGATCCGAGCCGTTCATCGTTCTCAGAATCGAATTCCGAGTGGGCCCACGCAGAAATCGAGGCAATCACCCCGATTTCATTCAAAATCAATCGGATGGGACCCACAACGGCATCCCCGACGCCGTCGGTGCACCACGGTCGGTGCACGTTGTTTTACCGTTTCTATTCAACTTCACTTGTACCGAAGGCAAACAAATAACTTGGTCGATGAATTTCTACTAGTTTTCTTCTCTTCATTTCGACGCGACCACAAAATTATATTAGACTTTTTTCACTTTTTTTTTCTTTTCTATTTTCCTGCATTTTTCCACCATGAATCCAAGGCTTGGAGCATACAGTTCATGGATAGCTTGTTAAATCATGGGCATCCGTTAACCAACATGAAAGCTATGTGATCCTATAACGTAGAGAAACTCTTGATTAAATTCACTCACCAACAATGTTGTTTTATCCCCAGGTATTTAGATCTAATGAAAACGTGTAATGTAAGCAGAGAAATGAAACAGCAGCACAACTTCTGTCTCTGTCTTATCACTCACATTGAATTGGATATGAACATTTTTTTTGGTTCTGAAGTAAGTAATTTCTCTACTATCATAACCTCATTTTCTTTACGAAGGAATGGATTCTCTCCGGTCCTAGTTTTGGACTCGGGAAGACCATCCAAATCTGGACCGTCCATTGCTGCAATCAATAGTTCAGACTTGCTCAGAGACTCTTACCGTAAAGTTAAACCCTTACCGGTAAGAGACTCTGAGCAAATCCGCAATGTTGACAAACCCAATGTATGGTCCAGATTTAAACTGTTTCCTCCGGTCCAAAACTTGGACCGGGGAGGATCTGTTATTACAAACTGAACGTTCAATTGTATACGAATGTCCAACACCAACCAAACCCTAACAATAGTCACAACACTCCAAAATCCAAATTTTGGCAAGCATATGAGAAAAAACGATTGAAAATCAACTTAAATAGAATTGTGAAACTAAAAATCTACAACATTTTGACACCCTGAAAATGTAGAAATTTATCGCAGTTGGCCATAGCTCATCCCTTTCCACGCACTCGAACAAATTCCTATGTCTAAAGAGTTATCCTTGGTCCAAATCAACAATACCTATAAACAATCCTGTTGGCTAAACCTTGCAACCAAATTTAGTTGCTTTAGTAAGAACAAATATTAGAAAATCTTGTTACAAAAGCCAATACTTATTAGAGGGATATTCGCTGATGCTAATACAAGGGCAGCGGTACTCTATTCTTCAGAAACTTTGAAAAAGGTATAGGACAAGATAATGTTGTTGATACCATCCATTTTAGGATCTGTTTCAAACTCAGGGTCGATATAAAAGAACACCTGCAAATGCATATCATTAGATAATACTAATAGGAAACAGCAGAAGGGTTTTATGGGAAAATCTTGCTTAAAAAAGGGAGAAAATACACACTGGCATGTCAATCTGCTCTCCAGGAAGAAGTCGTTGTTCCTCGAAGCAAAAGCATTGGATCTTATTGAAGTACACTGCGGCCTGAAAAGCATCACAACCTAATCATTTTTTATTTATTTATAGGAGTCGCTAGAATCCATACAAATTGAATTCTTTAGCTACACAAAATAATATTCGGGAGAGTTAATAGTGCTACATGAAGATTAAGACTTCATATTGAGCAAGAAGGCGATAAAACCATGAGCCCTGCAGCCCAAGTGATGAAGAACTTAGAGAAATGATAAAGAAAGAAATATAACACAAAAGTTCAGTTCAGTATCATTTTTTTCAAAAGACGCTTGGGATTCAGAGAACACTCATTTAATACATTCTTCGGAATTCAACTACCCAATCTGAGTTAGCTGGTGCTAGAACATCTTAGTTGAACTGATTAAACAGGGTTTTTAACCTAAGAAGCACGGACACGTTTACAGGCCTCACGTATCCATGTCCGAAACGTGTCGGTGACGGACACGACACATGCTTAAATAATTGTCTTTTTTTTTTTTCTTGTATTTCTTTCACATTGTAGAAACTCTTGGACACGTTGGCAAAACTCTTAGAACATGCTAAGGACACATAAAAGGTAAAAATCTAATTTTTAAAACTCGGCCATGAGTGAAAATTTCCACCAATGTATAGTTCATGTATAAGTATATGCGGACTGCTATTTATCTTCAATATTGTATTGTTCTTAAATTTGATAGAAATAAAGATTTCGTCATTTATATGAATTCATCATATACCTCTATAATACAAATACATTTTATATTCGATGTGTCCCCAACGTGTCCGTGTCCTAATTTTTGAAGAATAACGTGTCTGCGTGTCCGTATCTCGGTCTGTGCTTCTTAGTTTTTAACGACCTGTAATAAAGCCTAATGAGATCAGTGAATTTGCTAATAACTTAACTACAAACGACAAAGAGTTACTTAAGAGAATATTAAAAACTTCCACCAAAAGGATGCTATTGTGGGCCTCATTGATCCTCTCTCCTCCTACCAATTTATTTATTTTCCTAATCATGTGACGTTAATCTGTCACAGCAACTTATCCCATTTTATGACCATTTTTCCATCCAAAAGGGATCAAATTTATACTCAAGCTCGGGTAGCCATCCTACGATAGAAGCAATGCGAAGGGTCCTACAAGGCTTTCCAGTAGGGAAGAAGTACAGCATTTGGATAGGAAAGAAATTGCACACTCAAGAATCTCCAATTACAAAGAGATGGTATAGAAAATATGCATCAACCATTATCACTTCATAGAAACAGAACAAAAAACTGTTCTACTTAAACCTCAAATCCAACCTTCAGCCTGGGGTCTATACGGGCTATTTCATGTTTCACAAAACAATTCCATTTACAAGTACTCAAGCGAAAAGTGCCCACACTCTATCACCGTATAATGCAAATCTGAATAGACTAATTGCTTAATATAATCACCCATGCAACCATGCCGAACTACCCGAGACAACTCACAAGACCACGATAAACTACATGCTTTCAATATACACCAGTACCTTAGATACTCGCAACAAAGCATTAAGAATGTTCTTTGAGCTTTTTTCACTGTAATTTAGAGTATTCTACAACCATCAGCCAAATGACTATCACACTTGCCAACACGTTGTCTTCACCATCCTCCTGAGGTAGTACTTAATACTGGAATCAAAATGAGCAGAGCAATGATGAGCTTTTTCTTCTGTGCACTTGATAATGTACCATCAACCTACATGGCTGCATGTCATATGACAATCCACTAACTAATTCTTCATGGGCATACATGTCTTGCTTTTTATCGAGGGATTAAGATTTCACATCAGATGCCAGAGACTAGTTCAATTGCTAATCTATATTACAATACAGAGCGGTTTTTGTCCCGGTCATCATATTCCATTTTATTTTATCCCTCTCTCTACCAATTCACTCCCTCTCTCTCTACCATTTTCCTCCACCGGTCCACCACACCCAAAATTTCAAACCACGTTCTCTCTTTCTACCATTTTCGAAATTCAAACCAAATTCTCTCTCACAACCTCCTCTCCTTCCCCCTCTCTGAAATTCAAAGGACCATAAAAATGGGCACAGGCACGAGTATGCACTAGTTCTTCAAAAGCCAAATCAATTCACATATGTAGCAACCAGATTCTGTATCATGATCAGTTCAAAAAGATTATACATCATGAAACTCTCAATAGGCTTAATCTCTAATGAAGGGGATAAAGTAATTATCCAAGAAATGAAAGCAGAAGGCCAGATTCCTCTGTGCAAAATTAAAATGCACAACTGAAAATTGACAAGTTGTACCTTCATTGGGGTAACATTATATGTAGATACACCTGTTATAGGTGTTGAACTTCGATTCTCAGCAGTGTAAAATGCGAGTGCACTTTCTCCTGGCCTAACCCTTACCTACAGATACATCCCAGAAATCAATATCAAAACCAGAAAGCATATGCGGCTCTTGATACATGTACATATCCCAATACAGATATCCAATGCTTATATAGCACACACACAGTAAAGTAGATAACCTCGCGTTGGGTGGGAATAAACTTCCATGGCATTCCGTCAGCTATGTCAGCATTGAACTGCACCACAATCTCCCTGTAAACAAGAGACCATGAACTCATAAGAAGAAGCGCAGCCGCAATAATACAGAATACTACATCTCAGTCGACTACTGTCTTGGAAAAACATACAAATAGTCAGACTTAAACCAACAACTAAGATGTTCCATTAGTATTCATCGTGTTAAAATTAGTTGAGTCTCTCTAATGTCTTGGTTAAAACGAAGTTTCTGGTAAAGTGAACAGAACTCTACTCCCAAACAACAGAAGGCAGAAGCAGATATAGGTTCGTATGATTTTTGAAGTGGTTCTTCGATCCTAGAGTAATTAAACAAGAGTGATTATTAACAAGCAAAGTCAAACGAGGCAGGAGTGGAATATGAACTTGACCATTACAAGATGCTTAGCTTGTTTCTCCTGCTACAGTATATGTTAAATATCCCTCCTTTTGCAGCACCCACTCAACCTATTTGAATTGTAACAAAGAAAGACAAACATGCTAATAGTGAATAAAAACTTATAAACTGTAAAACTGTGAAACTTATACTTCTGGATTGGTAACTAAGGAGACAAGAAATTGAGTCCTTTCATTTGAGCCAATATGGTTCAAAAAAGCAAAATGTATAATCATGCCTTGTAGAATTCAATCGTTGCCAACAAAAAAGGATAAGGTTTGAACAACACTATTTCGCAATAGTATTGACTACAAGATTTTGGAGAGCTGCGTTATTCGGGAGATACGGATCACACCTGGTGGTGACTGTTCCATCTTGAGCATGGCGAGCAATCTTTTCCTCAACACTCTAACGCATGGTAAGGGCATTCATTAGGATCAAACAAAGCTGACAAAAGGTTCTGCACAATAAGTCATGAGATTAGGTCCTACCTCACGCCGCTGCACGGTACCCCCATAGCCAGTAGCTTGGCAGAATCTTCTATACAGAGGAACGGCGGCATAACTAGCCCCTACCATTGCAAAAACCAACCCCGTCAAATAGATAAGCATCTTATTTGATTTCTGTTCTCTCGAAGAATGAGTTGCATATTTACGCGATTGCTCCAAACATGGAGTTCTTGGAGCCAAAAACTGACCACATCTACCGAATGACCCCACACGTAATTCACATCTTGTCATAAAACCCCCGTATTCGTAACCCAAACCAAGCACATTTCTAGTACTACTAGTTCCCACAAATGTTTTTGTTAGCCCCAAAGCTTCATGCGAGCACCTGGAAATCAATTTCATCATTTGGACAAACTCTAAACAAACAAGCTCCTTAAATTGCAAAGTATGTCTTTAGCTACTTGCAACGAATACGGTATTTTGGCATATTAAAATTTTGAGAAATGAAGTTTACCTGAATCCAGAATAGGAGGGATGCAAATTCTTGGAAAATTGTTGCAATCTGAAAGCCCTGGACCATGACATGTTTGGGGATATCAAGGCACACTCGGCAGCATCTGAAACGACCAAATTTGACCCAAACCTTAATTCATTTTGCACTTGTTCGTAGTTCGATTACATCTTTTTATGCCAGTAATAAATTTATTGAAAAAGCATACCCATGTACAAAAGAAAGACAAAAAGACCGATTACACAAAAAAGAGCCTAATCATAAACAAACCTACACAACACTCTAAACGCCAAAAAATAGCTAACATATAAAGGAATTGATAATGGGAAAGGTTGCATACTCTCGATTCCTAACTAAACAAGCTAGAAGGGGAAAAAAAACTCATAATTTCAATTTTCTAGCTTGGAGAGGATGATGGATGTGCATTTGCAAAGTTACCGAACACTAAACGATGTAAAGATTCAGACTTTGTATTCAGTATTCCCTTTGCTGGTGTTATGTGACAAAACGAAGAAAGAACCAGAGAGCATTTGAGTACCAGCTTCTTGGTGTTCTGAAACCCTGGCTCCAATCCAATAGACAAAGAAGTGAAAGAACCAGAGAGGAATCCGAGTTGCAGTTGCCGAGACTGGGCCCGATTTAGGCCGTGAGAGAACGGCCCAATGCGAAACGCCGACCCGGATGTCCGAGCCAGATGCGAATCTCGACTAATTTCGGTTGTGTTTGGTTTGAGTTTTGGTTTTTGTAATGATTAGAGAGAGAATTAGGGATAATAATTAAAAAATAGGTATTAATGATTGGAGAGAGATAGAGAGAAAAATAAAAATAATATTTAAATAGGGGTAATAATTAAATAATAATTGAGATAACCGGTTCTTGAAAACCAAAATCGAACAAGGCCTTCGGGACCTTAAGGTAATGACCGGACATATCCAGTAACCCCCAAGGATTGAGATGGTTGACCTCTGTGAGATTCAAACATGTAATCTCATGTTCAAACACTTATTGTTTTCTCATACTCATTTTGTCAACCTACTTACATATAAAATTAACAAATCCAATAATTAATTGACACGTAGTTAGGAATGCCATGCGTTGGCAAATATCCGTCAATGAAGATACACTGGATTAATGGAATAAAATTGAGTGAATACGATGTCGTATTGTTCTCAATTTGAAAAGCAGTTATTGGCAGTTACGAGATATTATCAATATAGAAAATAGAATTCGAAGTCATGTTTTAAACTGCTAAACATATGAACTCCACGTGTAAATTTGTGAAATAAGACAATGAGCAGTTACAACACGTGGAGAACATCATGCAATGCGGTTATGCCCTTAACATGTAATCATTTGAATCGTCTTGAATAACTGTGCAGATTCAAACTAAACCTTCTGAGAGAAGTTTACAAGAATTCAAATTCAGACGTGGAGGAGGGAAGTAACTGGAAGTTTAAATGATGAAAAGTGGAGTTCGAAGCAAGCCAAGTTCAAATTCATTGAGCAGGAAGTTCAACTAACAAACATCGTCTATAAATAGCAGAAACTGAAGAGTAAAAGCCCGGACAAATCTTCAACAAACAGCTATCAAACAAATGATGTTTGGTTTGTTCATTGACAAGTAGTTTTAGGATTTCGAACCCAGTTCGAAGTAGTTTAAGAAGTAGATTAGGAAGTAGTTAGGATTAATTTTGGTTGTTCTTGTAACAATCATCTGTTCGAGGTTCTCAACATCTTGTATTTGAAGTTGAAGGCAATTTCGAAGTAAGTTTACCTTTGATTTGTTAATCGAATCATCTTGTTTCTTTGTTGTTCTTTAATTTCCTAAGTAGATTGGTTTGCATTTCTTCACTTTGAAAGAAAAATCCTCTTAAGTGAGGTATTTGAACCATTTAAACACAATCGTCTGATTAGATTTGGTTTTCCAAAGTTAATCTGAGGGAGGAGATTGAAACTCTCTCTGGCACGCTCGCACACAATTATTTTTTGTTACAAGGAAGTAAAAGAACCACTAACACAACCCCATGAGATTAGAGACAGATGATAAGAGGGGGTGGAGGTGGCACGTGCCACCCCAGGTCCTCAAATAAAACGAATCTTGTATTGCAAGAACAATTTTATTTTTCAAGTTTGGCCTACTTATAAATTTCAAAATTTTATGTACAATACACAATGTTACACAAAATTTATAACTTTTTAAGTTCGTCCTTCATTAGTTGACTCTAATAAAATAGGAGTTAATCAAGTTTTTTAAATTTAAATTGTTTTCCGAAGAACGAAAAATCTTGCCGCCAATGTAATTAGAGAAATTTTTCAAAATTTTAAAACGAACTTTAAACTTTAAAATTTTCAATTATTCTTCTTTTAGTCTTATTGTTTTGATTGTTAAAAGTATCTCAAGGGCAAAAATGAAATTTACCGACTTTCCTTCATTGAAAATTTTAAATTGGTCCTATATTTTGGGACAGCCAAAAAAGGAAAGTAGGCCAAACTTTTTGGGACGGAGGGAGTATTATTTTTGATATTATGCATACTAATGAGTGATTAGTCAATGAAAATGCATAATTTTTTGGTATGAAGTATGTTTATGGATGATTAGCATATGAAAATGTGTATCGTTTTGTGTAATAGAAATAATTAATTTTAAAGTGTACTAGAAATAATTAATTTTCACTAAAAAAAAACTAGTTTTGTTTTAACTAAAAAACTACCTCATTCCACTAAAAAAAACCCCACAAAAAACCCACTTAATTCCACTAACCTAAAAAAACCAAACCACTTTAATCATGTAAAATTAAGAATCTGCCCCCCTTCAAACCCCTTATCATTTGGGTACAAGGGTAGCTTGGTATTTTGGTAACACAACTCAAAAAATCAAAAAGCTAAAAAACTAGTTAGTGGAACTAGTTGGTTTTTTTGTAAAACTAAAGATAAAAAAAAACTAAAAAACCAAAAAACAAGTTAATTACTCTTTCCATCCGTAAAAAAAAAATAAAAAACTTCCGCGCATAATTTTGTTACATTTCTTGATACAAAATAATACACTCAAAATTACCTATTGTCTACCCCTACCCAATAATGGACTATTAAAGAAATAGACCTAGGCCCATTTCATTTTGCTACACGGCCGGCTTAGAGTGGATCCACGCAATCGGTCTCTTCGGGCCCACCCTGCCGATCCAATTCCACCTGGACTTTTCTAGACGTTACTGGACTCTTCTGTACTGTCACGGAAACATCCTCTTCTTCTTCTTCCCCAACCATCCGAACCTTCTCTGAGTTCTCTCTCTTAAATTCCCCGCACTTCCTCTCTCTCTCTCTCTCTCTCTCTCTCTCACAGTGGTTCAGTGTATATATAGAATATACAGTGTATCGGCAGAACTAACATCAAAGCAACTACAGAATGTTCGGAGTGGTATTCCCAAATCGGAGCTTTCCCATGGACATCTCCAGCTTCACTCAGATCGACCCTACCCACTGGCTCCTCGACATGAACACCTTCGTTGGTAATCCTCTTTCTCTCTCTTAATGGATCAAATTAACCTCATACACCGCCCAACCCTACTCAGGGCCGGCCCTATTGTCAGGCAGAAGGCGAATTTAAGAAAGTGGTATTTTTTTTTTATCCAGGAAGAATTTTTTTCAAATTTATCCATACCATTACCATAATTTAAAAAAAAACACTTAAAAAATGATCACTCTTCTGTCGTTTTTAGGCGTCAAAGTTTTAAATATGCTCGTATAATCAAATTTCTACTTATTTGATGAATAGTACTAAACATTTCAGCAAAATTGTAGGCTCGGGCTGATGATAATCGAGCCAAGCTACTGAGTTCAAGCTCATGTTCGATCGTTAGAAAGCTCATTCAAGATTGGTTTGTTGATCAACAAAGCAGTTTGAACCTTTTTGGAGGTTGTTAAGCTTCCAAACCTAGTTTGAACAAGTTACTACTATGCTCGTTCGACTTAGAATGTATAAGAAAAAACTTAAGCAACTCGAGATCGGCTCGTGTTGGACTTGATTAAAGCTTGTTCAAGAATGGCTTGTGTCGTAAAAAAAACAAGCTTCAACATATTTTGAAGCTCTTTAAGTTTTCGAATCAAGTTTAAACAGCTAAATGCTCAGCTTGTTCGTCTCATTTATCACCCCTATCGTTTACCTCTCTTGCATTTGGTCGGGTCGTTACTGACTCTGCTATTATTCACAGGTGAGGCGTACGATTCCATCCGTGAACTCTGCATATTCCTCCTAAACGGCCTCACTCTCCCCCCAGACAAAGCCCTAGCAGTCTACATCCAATCCCCCGGCTCCCCCTTCCTCTACTGTGGTGCTGTCACCGTTTCCCGCCCCTCGGCTGTGCTGACGCTGACGTGGCCTGAGCCTGGCGGCCAGTTGCAGCTCACAGCTGCCGATGCTGCCCCGATCTCCGCCAAAATCGGCGTCTCCGTAGAGGACCTCAATACTCTGCCGTCGCTTGATGTTGCTGCTGAGAAGAGGATTGAGCATTTGGCGATGAAAGTGGGGGAGAATTTGTTCAATTTTATGCAGTCGTTCTGTGCGGTTGATGGGAGCAAGCTTGTCGTGCCCATGGATATATTGGACAGGTGGTTCAAGAAATTTCAAGAACGGGCTAAGCGCGACCCAGATTATCTCAAGGGTTTTGCTTTGTAGCTTTGGAGGTATATGCAAATTATATTTGGCCATCAGTGCTTGTGCATGTCTCCATTTTTTTCTTTTGTTTAACGATGTTGTTATGTTTTCGCGCTTGATTATGCTTTAATTAGAAGAGAAGTATAGTTATTTATCCTCCTATTAGTTTAATTGTTTTCGCCTTGATTCGTGAGGTTGGTTTAAATATCACCTCCCCAACGATTGTGGTCTCTATAGGCATTGCCAGCCATGCCTCGCCTGTTAATATTGAGTTGGAAGTTTTAACAAGGTATCGTCATCATAGTAAGGATCTCGGAGATTTTGGAAAGACTCCAAATTTCATTGATTCTCCTTTTGCTTGGGTCAGAAGTGCATTTGGTTTCATTATCGTTTCTATGTTTTAATCCACTTTAAAGCTTGTTCAATGTTGGTTAAATATAACCAACACTTTTTGAAGCTAGGCGGCTTCTCTACTCATGCCACTAGTGTTTTGAGTTGGATGCTTTAATGTCAAGAAATAGCAGTCGCTGGAGAATTATTTATACAGAAAGTAAGTCACATGGGTTTATGCCTCTTCCACCCTTTTAGATGCTGTTTTGGACAAAATGGAAGAACATGTCCCATATGTGCTTACAACTTACGGATTGTGTGAACTAGGTGAAAGAAGTCCTGTTGTGATGAAACCGCTTTTTAGAATTTCCTTCAGTTTTAGTTCCTGTTTTCCTGCGGTACTTCTTCAAATAGGCAAGCCCTTGTGCCAGAAATTTGAATAGCGAGTAGGAGAAGTGTTGCAGAGGCACATGCATTTATCAATTTCTATTCTTCTTGTTTAGGATTATATCCTCATTTTTATTCGTCAAAACATGTTATATAGAGCTATTTTTAGGTCCATGTTTGTGAATTTTTTATTAATAGTTTTGCATTTCATAGCCCTCCGTTTCTGGGACTCCAGACAAATGTTTGTTGAGTCGTACTCTCATGAGAATTAGCTATTTTCTCAGGTAGAAAGGACTGCACAGTCTCCCTCCCTTGCACAAAGTGCATGTTTCTTGAACTTCTGTTATTTCTTCTTTTTTTTTTGTAGATAATGCTTGAAAATGAAACTGGGTCGAGTTCTGTACACAAATATGGATAGGTCCTATGGTGTTTGCTCCCGCGCTTTGCAGACTTGTGTGGTCCACTTCGCCGAGCGCCCTCTTAGAAGTCTAGTTCAAGTCAAATATCACAAGAACATGGTGCAAATCCATTTGAGTAATAACTATTCTCTTTGGATTAACATAGCGAATTTAGTAGGTTGGATATGAGGCTTTGCTGTGTTGAGTCCTATATTCTTGTCTTTCCTTGGTGCGTAATATCTTTGAGTGTGGGGGAAATTTTCTGAGCAAAAAAAAAAAAAGAAAGAGTGGGGGAAATTTGAACATGAAAATAGATATGTGAAATGAATTCATTTATTGGAGTAGTGCATACCAAGGGTTTGAATACTGTTCCACACCAGTTGGTATCTACTGTTTTGAGAGAAACCAGTACACTCGAGTTTTGATTTCTTTTCGTTGAACTTTCCGGCATATACCATCAGTACCGGCGAGTTCCGGCCATTTCCTGTCTATTCTAGCGAGTACAAAAACAACAGATTCTTGAAGAAAAATCGAGGAAAAAGAAGAGGAAATCAAAGCCAAACTTTCTTTCTTTAACCATTCTGGCGATGATTCTGCTCTGTGAACGGCGGTGGCAGATCTCTGTCCTGTCTTGATGTCTTATTCGAAGCTGCTCCTAATCGAACCAGTAGCTTTTCAGAGTTTTTCTTCCTAGTTAAAGAAGGGCTTTGGGGATAGGAAAAGGGTTAAGAAGGGAAATTAAAGTTATTACACAATGGACTCCGCAACATTACTTTTTGAAAAGAGAAGTTATTACACAAGGGATTCTACAACACTACTTTGAGGCAACAATACTGTTCAAAAAGAGAAGTTATTACTCAAGGGATTCTATGTCTGCACTTTTAGACTACTGGTGTATATCACGCCACACCAATTTTTGGGTATATCCAAGTCTAGAGTAGTAGAATAAACTCTTTTCTTTTTATTGATACAGATATATATCTATATATATATATCTAAGAATTTTAGTAAATACTCCCTCCGTCCCAATTTATCGGCCCCTTTTGGGGATATTGCCCTACACTTGTCATATATTTTCTTTCCTTCTTTTACCCTTCAAAACATCATCATTGCATGTACTTACTTTCAAAAAGCAAGGGTAAAAGAGTAACCTCATCACTTTTGCCCATTACTTTTCAATTGGGACAATCTTTTTGGGACATATAAAGTGCTACTTGGGACCAAAAATTGGGGACGGAGGGAGTAATAATTTGTAACAAGCAATCCGAAATGGACCCAGTGTCACACTGGTACCGGTACCATACCAGTAGCAAAAACGGTACCATGCCCGGTATGGTATTTAGAACTTTGATGCATACCTAATCCTTAAATGGATGGTCTGGGAGAAGCATGTGAGATAGATCAATGACAACTACTTTTCTGTTTCAATTATGCCCAACTTGAGCATGATATAGGGGTATGGGAAAAAAAAAGGAGAAGTTATGATATAAGGGTATGAAAAATGTGTCTCGTGATCTTTTTATGGTCTTCCTATTTTTTTTTCTTTTCCTTCTTTGATGTAGTTTACTAATTATAGTGCTCATTGTGAGATGCTTTCGACCATGAATGAAGGAAGAATGGTAATGAGCACAAAAATTGATTTGGGTCTCTAGGCTTGCCCTCCTTAATGTCTTTTCGACTTTGATTTGGGGGCATGGTTTTGCAGCAAAACGTCCCTGTAGCTCCTCGGTTCTAGGAGGTTTAGGAGGGGCCACTGTTTCAGTGGTATTCTGAGAGCAGCCACTTTGTGCATATTGCCAAAGGTTAGGTCTGTCTCCAATCATCCCCCGCCAACCCCCAATGATTAGGGACTAGATGGGTTCTGTTATTGTTGTTGTGTTGATGTAGTGTACTCGTGTTTTGCTGTTCAAGAATGTGAAATATGATAGTATGATTGTATTGACTTAGTTACTTGTGTCCAAATCTCACTTTTGTGGCCTTCATAAAAGGAAGTTTTACATGCTACATTTTGTTGTGTTCATTGTTTATCCCAGTTTTCTGCAACTTGTGAAGCATGGGGCTTATTCTTACTTTTTTAAGGGGATATTTTCATGAGTATCTTGTTTGATCATTGTGGTTTGTGTTTTTGCTTATGTTCCTTTTTTGCTCCCATTTTCAGTGTTTTTCTTATCAAAAGAGTCTTCCTCTGCCAATGTTGTCCTTGTACTTTTCTGTGTCACTTCATGTCCAATGGAACCTTACATGGGCATCTTCGTTTGCTCGGCAGCTGATGCCCAATCTCTTATTCGTGTCCAATGGCACCTTGCATTGGCATCTTTGTTCCCTCAGCAGCTGATGCCCCATCTCTTACTGCTCAAATGTGCAGTTGTTTTAGTGCTCATCTACCTGTATTGTTATTGTGTGAAATGTCTAGTGGATTCGTTGTGATATGAAGGGAGAACACTATTTGATGTTTCACCCTAATTGAAGCTGGCCCAGTGTGCAATAATTTTTTTTTTTGCCATTCTAAACTATAGCACCCAATTCCGCATTGTTCCCAGTGTTCTAAAAGAAGGTCTAGAAGGCCGAGTACTCGCCGCCTAGGCGCTAGAAGGACCCTCGCCAACTAGCCCAACTAGATTGATTATTCCGACTATCCCGACAAGGCGCCGAGTACTCGGCTCTGGAAGCTAGAAGGTACTCGGCCGCCCTGGGAGCGCCTAGCGAGTTTTAGAACCTTATTTGTTCCAATAAAACCTCATTTCAAAGTACACCCCGGTGTACTTCTAGAGCTTTGATACTGTATCAGTACGACCTTGCCTATAAGCATTAAGCATGTTGGTACCAATACAGGGACTCACTTGCCACAGTATCTGTTATATATAGGCTTCCCCATAACTCTTTCTTTTGTCATTATTGAGTGTGATTTTGTTCACCCCCACTAAATAAGGGGTGAACATTACCCTCACTCTGATTGGTGGGAAAAGTATGGGTCCATGGATCAATACACTTTTTGATCGCACTCGTCATTATTTGACAAGATTCTCAAGCAGATGTATAGACGTTATTTGTTGAGGTTGGACTACTGAAAAACAAGTTATCTCGTATGTGTGGCAGAGCTATTATTGGGGAATTTTTTTCTTATATATTTATATTAGCCCGTTGAGTTTGAATATAACTTTTACAGTGTTGGTTTGATTTATGCAGAAATCAAGCGGAACAATTGGTAGCAGTTGTAAACTTACCTTGGTGGTGGAGATGCCTGATTTCCAAACTAGCTTAGTTCTTGGAAAGTTTCACTGTGATTTCACTGTGACTGGGTAATGTAGGGAAAGTTAAATTGGTCGACATTCGACTACCAGGCAATGTTTTCACATCAGAAGTGTATTTGGAAGGTTTTAGTACTCCTCCATACAGTTGATTGGGAGGTTCATCAATAGTTGAAGAAATATTGAATTCTGGGGTGATGTGGATGCAACATGAGATCGTATCTAGCAAATCATGTTCATCTGTGTATCTAGGCAGTTTTTTTTTTTTTTTTAACCGAGGGTGTTCAGTGAGAAATTTTTTTCCCCTTGAACGTGTAATCCAAGAGAGAAAATTTTCAATGGTGTGGGGTTTTGGAGCCTATTTGTACTGTTTTGCACTCGTGAATAACTAAGAAGCATGGCATATTGGCACGTTGCCAACTTGCCGAAATTTTGTTCTTTCTGCCATTTCCGTTCCTAGTTCGTGCAGGTATTTTTTACAACGCTTGAACTGCTCACTTCCGGTAGAGATTTTTACAGTGCTTCTGTTTCTTTACCTGATCAGCGATTGCTGCTTAATTGATTTGAATACCTGAACTTGAGCGAAGGTCTTCTGCATAATGAGAATGCTGCCTCATTGACTTGAATGCTAGGACTTGAGCGAAGGTCTACTGCAAAATGCAAATGCTGCCTGGGGAGAAAAAGAAAGAGCAATGCCGATGAAGTTTTATGTCGTTCCTCGTATGATGATCCTCGTGGCGTGGCGCAGGATACATGACCTATTACATTTTCCTTCCATGATTTACGCCAAAATAATAAACCCTAGCCAACCAAGAGTTTTGGTACCCGTTGTTAGGGGGAAAAAGTAGGCCAATTCCCACAAGTATAAATCAGGAAGTATAAAAATTGTAATAGCAAATAAAGTCTCAAATGTGCAAATCACAAGCCAAACGAGAAACAAGTAATTTTTACATGCTTTTCCCAATTTCATATGTTCACACGACTAATGTCCGGTTACGCTATTACCAAAGGTTTTACAAACGAGAAACTTACCAGAGGTGGTAGCCGAAGAATGTGGTGGCTGGAAGTGGTGAGGCAGGGAAGAGAGCCAAAGCCTCACCAATGAATTCACTTCTCTGTTTTAGTTTTCACAGTTGTTGGAAGTCACTTCTGTTGTTCTTGAAAATGTACTTGGTTGTCTGTTTTGGGGGTTTGTAAATCACGGCCGCAACCTTCAACATTGTGCACGCAAACTCTAACATTGTGGCAGCAACTTCAAAAATTGTAACCACGAAGTTCGGCCGCTTAGAAACTTATGGCCAGCGATTGGCCGCAACGTTAGACGTTTGGGTTAGGAATTGGGTTTTCAACTTGGACCTCTTGGGCTCGTTGGACTTGGTTGGGCTTGATTTACATCCTCCATTTTAAGTTCAAAAATATTTTTCTTGTAAAAGTAATTCGACATTATTTCAAAAATTATTTTTTAAAAAACTAATTGCAAATTATTTGGAGGTCCTTGATCCTACAAAAACTACGATCCTAACTTCGATGATGAGTTAACTTTGACAAATTCAAAATTGCTCTCAAAGTTACTACCAAAATAATGTTGCCATTTTTATTTCACGATGAGTTTCCCATTTGATAAAATCAACATTTACTAAAATCAACTAACAAATTCTAAATTGCTCTCAAAGTTAGTACCAAAATAGTGTTGCCATTTTTATATCACGACGAGTTTCCTATTTGTTAAAATCAACATTTGCGAAACTCATTCTTAAAAGTGGATATTATTTTGTCCAAGACTTTCTCACACAATTTTTTACTTTAATTGTGTAAATGGCTCATTTAAGAATTCTCTTCCAAGACCGACACTTTATTAAATGAGCTTAAAAACTCAATTCAACCCAACCTGGTAGGCTTAAATATACATTTCAAACCATATAAAAATTGAGCTGGGTTGGGTGGGCTAGGACCCGTGTCGGTGTATACCCCTAATTCAGAATGGTTTTCTATCGAGAGGCGAGAACCTGTTCAGACCCACTAGTAGCGGTTGCCTCAACGTAATAGTGACTAATTATTGGGTACTCTTGGAGTACCATGTGGTATTTGCTACAAATAAAAGATTGCTACTAGAGGCGAAAGGGGCGGGCCATCCCTCTCTTCACTTGTCCCATTTTTTTTTTTTTTTGGGTGGAACGTGCCATCCCCCTCTTCACTTGTCCCAATTTTTTTTTCCCCCGACAAACCAGACAGAGCTTACCTATTTTTGTGACACCTCAAGTTTCGAAAAAATAAAAAATAAATATTTTATGAACAAAGTTTTCGTACAAATTTGCTTCGATAATATCAAACCATGGCTGGAGGATGACAATTTTGACATGCAGTGCGATTCAATGTACTTCGATTCCGAATTGTGACATGAAAAACGTTATTAATTATGATGATAGAAATCATAAAAATTTAAAATGTGGATAAAACGGTCATCCAGGCTCCATCCACCCCTCAATACGACCTTAGTACTAAGCAGAACCGACGCAATTTTTTGTAATAGACTCGTGTTTCAGCTAGGTATTTACGGGTATGTAAAAAACCTGCTTGTAATACTTTGTACAAATAAAAATTCCAATTTAGAGAATGGTCGGTTCGGATCAAAAAAATTTAATATCTTAATATCTTTCACTTGAATATCATAGAAGAGTTGGAGCAAGCGTTATTACTTTTTCAAAAAAAAAATCAGCGAAAAACTTATACATAAATTAAATTTCCATTAAACGGTGCCCGACCTGAGTCCGAAGCCTGGTTCCGCCGCCACTGATCGCCACACATTACGTAAGTCTCTCGTAATCTCCCAATTACTCGATAAAAACCTACCTCGTTCATTTTCCGTCTCTTCCATTGTCGCTTTGTGAAAGACTGTAGCGAGAGAACATATACCCCACCGCCATCTCTCTCTCTCTCTCTCTCTCTCTCTCTCTCTTACCATCTTGGACCGCCATCTGCTTCCCAAACCACCATCTTCCACCAGTAGCACGGCCATCATCCACTGCAAGTCTCTCCATCCCAGATTTACTATCCATTGGTGAGTGCCCATGCATTTTCTTTCTGGTATTTAGGATTTTGTGTCGATTTCCCAACCCCCTGCATCTAGGGTTGTGATTTAGATTTATGTGTTTTCTTGATATATGATTAGAGTTTTGCTTTTTAATCCGATTTATGGTTTTGGTTTTGATTTGATTTTCTATTGCCCAAATATCTTATTTAGAGTTTCTCTGGGTATGCAGATGCTTCCCAGTTGATGAATCCCAAATCATTTTGGCAAAATCAATATTTTCCTGGGAAAATTTGGGTTTCTGTTGGTGTTGGGTTATCCAGTTCTTTACTCCTTAATTGTTATGACACCGTGATTATTTCTCCCTCCTTGCTATTAAGGAAAAGAGTTTTTTTAAGTTTGTGTTGAGGTCTTTACGGTCAAGTACATATGTATGTGAAATTTAATCGAGCTCTTTGTGGGTTTAATTTATGAATTTGTGAGAATTCCTTATTTGTAGAATTGAACTTTTTTTTTGGAGACGAGCGGTTGTTGTAATAAGCTGAAGTATCTTTTGTCTGATATTGTACTTGTAGCTTCTTGTGCCTTGCTTAACGGGTCTCTGACTATCCGTCTTAGGTGTAAATTGTACTCCTTAAATCAAATCTCTTGGTTTCTTGTGATAACAATATACCCATCCAGTAATAGAAGTCCTATTGAAGGTTTAGAAAAATCCTCATGATACACTGCAAAACTATGGGGAAAAACTAGAAGTTTTTTTTTATTGTTTTGAGGCATACAGGCTATTTTAGCTTCAGTTTGTTGTTTCATTATGATAATCCTTCTGTCATTTCTTAATCTTCATGTACTTTATTGTTTAATCAACATCAGGTACTCTTTATTCCAAATTTTTTTTTTTTTGGCTGGAGTATGAGTGGGGGTGTGATCAGTGAAATCAAAACATGGTATAATGAAGGAAGTTTCATTGCTCCTTTTTCTTTAAACGCAGCAAGGATTATGATTGTTTTGGATATTACATTTGATTGTGTTGCGTGAGAATCCTGTTGACACGTTTGTACCATTTTAATTTTCGCTTCAGCTTGTAAATCATGTATGTTTCCCTTCCTTCCCATGGTGAGTATAATGTGGTTGAAGGATGGGTTTTCAGCTAACTCATACAATGAGATAACAAGAAATATGGATTCTCCGTTTGAATCTAGTAACTTTCGTATCCCATTCTATTTGGGTCTCCCCGAATGTAAAAGGTATATATGCTTGTTCATGTTCTTAAATTTTTCTCTTGGATGCTTTGGTTGACAGCCATGGCCGGGGAAGCAGGTATGTTCGTGGTTCATCAAACCATCGGTAGTGTTCTATGTTGCAAATGTGGTATTCCGATGGCACCAAATGCTGCCAATATGTGCGTGAAGTGCTTGCGTTCCGAAGTTGACATCACAGAAGGTTTGCAGAAAAATGTCATTATCATACATTGCCCAGAGTGTGACACCTATTTGCAGCCGCCAAGAACGTGGATTAAAGCCCAATTGGAATCGAAGGAGCTCTTGACATTCTGCGTGAAGAGATTGAAGAATTTGAACAAAGTAAGGCTAGTGCATGCCGAATTCATTTGGACCGAACCTCACTCTAAGAGGATTAAAGTAAAGCTTAGTGTTCAGAAAGAGGTCCTCAATGGAGCAATACTGGAACAGTCTTATACAGTTGAGTATGTTGTTCAAGACCAAATGTGTGAATCTTGTACTAGGGTACAAGCCAACCCTGACCAGTGGGTGGCTGCTGTACAACTGCGGCAACATGTTTCTCACCGGCGAACTTTCTTCTATTTGGAGCAGCTTATTCTTAGGCACGATGCTGCTGTCAGAGCCATAAGAATTAAGCAAATGGATCAGGGAATAGATTTCTTTTTCGGAAATCGTAGTCATGCTGTCAAGTTTGTGGAGTTTCTGGGAAAAGTTGCTCCAGTTATGAGTCGTCATGACAAACAACTTGTTTCTCAGGATACCAAGAGCAATAATTACCATTACAAGTTCACTTTCTCCGTTGAAATCTGCCCTATATGCCGCGAGGATCTGATCTGCCTCCCGCCGAAAGTTGCTGTTAGTTTGGGAAATCTTGGTCCACTTGTCATTTGCACAAAAGTGACCAACAACATTGCTTTACTGGACCCTTTTACCCTTAGGCACTGTTTTTTGGATGCTGATCAATATTGGCGGACCGCTTTCAAGTCTCTGCTTTCTGGTAGGCAGCTTGTGGAATATATTGTATTGGATGTGGAGGTTGTTTCTTCTGAAGTTAATGTCGGTGGGTCAAAGTATGCTCTAGCTGATGCTCAAGTTGCTCGTGTATCAGATTTTGGAAAGAATGACACAATTTTCAATGTGAGGACACATTTGGGTCATCTTTTAAACCCTGGGGATTATGCTCTCGGATTCGACTTGTACGGAGCTAATAGTAACGATATGGAACTCGACAAGTACAAGGGTATGGTTGTCCCTGATGTGATTTTGATGAAAAAGAGCTACGAAGAGAAGCGGCAGAGGAAACGTGGGAAGCCTCGTGCATGGAAGCTCAAATCACTTGGCATGGAAGTTGATGATACTACAGCCAAAGGAAGAAATGAGGAGGAAAAGAGGGATTCAGAGTACGAACAGTTCTTGAGAGACTTGGAAGAGAATCCTGAAATGAGGTTTAATATATCACTGTATCGTAACAAGGAATACCAGCCGTCGGAAATGGCTTCCGTGACTGATGGGGAGGATCTGCCTTCTGTGCCTTTGGATGAGTTGCTTGCTGATCTTGATTTAAGTGATGAGGAAGATGGTGAAAGTAGCATGAGAGAGTGAATCGAAGCAGCAGGTTTTTGAGTTGAAAAACAATTTGCTGCATCTCATCAGAAGTTTGTTGGTATGAGATTTCTGTCGTCTTCTTTATTATGTTCTCTCTTTTTTGGTTTATCTTCATTATTGCCATACAAAACTAGAAGAGTTTTTTTTTGTGTTTTTTCGCTCTTCGGAGTAGATTTTGTAATACTCTGTGTTTGCAAGACTTTGACCTCAATCTATGTAATACTCGTGTTACATCAGAAATCGGAAACTGGAGATCTTTATTACATAGATTTAGAATCTAAAAACAGGATAAAATTCGTACGTAGAGTTTATGCAGCAGTCTGGGCAGTGGTTATCTTCATTACGGAGCCATTAAATCAACATCTTGGAGATAAGTGGATGCTAGCTCTGTGTTTTTGGATGGCTATTTTTCAATATTTTGATGTTTTACGGACTCTGTATGTTTCCGACAGTGTGTGTGTAGACTAATTGGTGCATTATACGAGTTGTTGTCTTCAGATTTTTACGCAATTTATAAGAATTGATGTTGAAGAGTACATCATCAAAACTTGCATTATGTTTGTGAGGTTTTTCCATTGCTTGGATTGGTAGAATCCACTTTTGTTGGATTAACTACCATAGCATAGAACCGTGGAACCGAAACCCCTCAAACCAGAAAGAAGCAATTCTCAAGTTTGGAAGCTTTGATTCTTGAATGCACTATGACTTGAAATTCTACTCGTAGCAAGTCGTGTCCAATGTAAATTTGACGGCGAACTTGAAATGTTTCGGCTCAAACCTATACGTATACAAGAAACTATACTACATTCTGATTATTAAGATGACTCGGGACTGGAGCTCGGCTAGCTTGCAATCGGGTTAACATTCTAGCAAATCTTTGCGTCAAGTTGGAATCTTGAATGAGCTCCGGAGGCAAATGCTTCTTGATGCAGGCGCAGGTAAGAGCATTTCTCGCATCTTTAATTTGAAGACGTGGGTTTGAAGAATTTTAACCTGGCAAAGTTTTCCCGAAAAAGTTTTAGGAAAGAGAAATCAACGGTTTAGAAATCTATCGTTGATTTATCTTTCCTGGACCTTCTCAGAAAACTTTTTTTTGTATCCTATACTACTATTCATTTATTAGGGGGTGTTCCACTAAGGGTGTTTTTTGGCTTTTTGACTTTTTACGGCTTTCTATATGATGTATTGTGAGATAATGACTTGCTCAAAAACCGTAATAAGCTCGCTTTTTGGCTTTTTGAGTTAATGGACTGGGCAGGGGTAAAAAAAATTGACTTTGAGCTCATTGATGGCGACCGCGAAAATGAGCATGAAGCAGAAGCAAAGTCAGGTATATGAACTCATTTTTTCAAAGTAATTATATATGAGAAATGATGTTCTTAGAAACTTTTTCTCATTCCAAAACCCTAACAAAAATGAGGGGAAGGCAAATCTTCATTTTCTTTTCCTACTAGTTTTTTTCTTTTCTTTTTTTCAAGATCCAAACACAACCTAACCTAAAACTTGGTGGTTGTAAATAGAAAGTCTAGGTACCCAGAAAGTGCTAAGAATTTGAACTTCAACGGTCTAGATTCTGGGCAAGTGAAAAGTTCAAATTCTGGGCACTTTCTGGGTATGTAGCAATGCTCGGCTGTAAAAACTGGGTGTTCCACTAACTTTATTTTTTGTTTTTTTGGTTTTTTTGGATGTTTTAGTTTTGTAAAAAAACTAACTTGTTCCACTAACT
Organism: Vaccinium myrtillus; assembly: GCA_016920895.1. NCBI lineage: Eukaryota > Viridiplantae > Streptophyta > Magnoliopsida > Ericales > Ericaceae > Vaccinium > Vaccinium myrtillus. Next base: position 2,559,965 of record CM029277.1, on the reverse strand, counting down.
AGTTTTTTGGTTTTTAGTTTTGCAAAAAAACTAACTTGTTCCATTAAACTAGTGGAATGAGATAGTTTTTGAGTTAAAACAAAACTGTTTTTTTTAGCGGAACGGGGCCTTCTACATGTCCACTGGCGATTCACAGCCTTCATAACCAAGAATATTCAAACGCATGTAGTAAAATTCATAGCAGCATTCAAAAGTCACTGGCTAACCTCAACTATTATCATCAACCTTGAGAAAAATTCATGCACCAAATGCAAGAGAGACAGATGAGGTAAAAATAACTCATATAAACAGCGTAATATATATCACAAACAAGCATAGGAGCTCCAAATAATCCTTGCAAAAAACCTTGCAAAATGGCAAAACATACACATCAAACAACCCAGTAGAAGAGGGGGAAGGAAGAGGACTTTTTCTCTTCTTAAAGCCTCAATGTGAGATCCGGTTCTCGCTCATCTATGCCTGCCGTTGGAGTTGCCTCTGAGAAATTCACGAGCGAATTGTCAATAACGCGATCCTCATCTATCTGTCGGAAGCTACCTGGCCACATAAGCTCGGCCTCATCGTCCTCCACGAAGATAGGCATACCCGAATGTCCGAGTTCACACCTCCCTGTACTTCCTCTAAATTCGAACGACTTTACCAGTGGCAGAAAGCTTTGGTGCACCGAAGAATGGGCTTCGATTCCCAAAGACCGAAATGCCAAGCCATGGAGAGGCAGTGCTGCCAAATTGGCATACCTCTCTGAAAATACCCCCATTCGCATAGCGCGTTTTGCTAGGGTTCTCTCTCTCTTGTGTGCGTTCTGGTGGCCACCAAGCGCCTGTGAGCTAAAGAACTTACGGTGACAAAAATTGCAAGGGAAAACTCGTGGGATAGATGAAGAAGCTCGGGCGTTGCTACTTTCGCTTGTGCTTGATATCGAAAGTCCTACCGAGTCCTTTGCTTGTAAATCGTCGGTGGTAACGGTAGAGTTGAAGGTGAGAGTTAAGTCAAGGGAAAGTGGATCGGAAACCGATTGAAGCGCGATGGAATTCGTGGAGGCAACTTGGCTGCTGATGTCTTCCGAGTCGTTCTCGTCGGAGGGCTCCACTTCAAGATCAATGGCTTGTGATTTCATGATTTGAGTTTACGAGTAATAAGAAGAGAAAACTTACATTCTGAATGAGCAAGAGAGTGAGCTAATCCAGCATAATAGACGACAGTATTTTCTTGTGCTGCATGTGAGAGAAATGGGGGAATTCAGTCCATCAAAACAGTGTGTGATCAATTATTGAAAGCAGAAGAGAGAATTATGTAATCTGGTATAGGATATTGAGTAAATTCAATATGTTTCAAAGATGGATCTCATGGGAGATATTGACAAGGCAAGATAAAAACCCAAAAGATCTGGGAAGCTGTAGTGCCCCAAAGCACTTCAAGAATGTTATCCCCCATCACAACCATCCAAAAGTGTTTTCAATAGTCTGGATTTGCAGCCGCTTTTGATAGGAAAGTTTCTGCGAATCCAGACCATTGATTGCCAAGTTAAACAGCTGTGATGCACGCTATAGGCGCTACAGAGTCCTTGTATTTGTACCATTTGTCACTTGATCTATATTCAGTATGTTAAACCGTAAAGGGTTCAACTGGTGGTTAATGCTTAAAACTTAAGGGTATGCTCCCTTCTAGTTTGCACACTCAAAACCTTCTAGGTGCTACTGACTCTTGTGGGGCTAGAGAATGGTAAGAATGGTCGTCCAGAAATCGGTGGACGCGTGTGTAAGTTGGTCGGGCAGTACTCTATATTATGAGAAAGTTCCTTTCATTTGTTGAAATCCAGTCAATCCTAGACTTGGAGTTCCCGTAGTGATCCAAGTTACTACATCCCCGTAGTGACCTCAATTGTGGACCATCTGAAATATTCATTTGGGATTGAAACCGTTCATTTTTTCAAGAACATTGAGCACACTGTGTACAAACAATTATGATCATCCAAGATTGATAAACACACAATTGAGACAAATTTGTCCTACAGTATATTCTCCAAATAATATTGGTCATCCTTATAAATGGTATCTGATCATAAGGCTACCAATATCTAATTAATTTGAATTTTTACATTAATGATCTACACAACATTTCCGAAAAATTGTACGGTTCCAATGCCAAATACAGATTATAGAGGGCCCACAATTGGGATCACTACGGGTATCCCAAATCTGTCAATCTTATGCTAAGAGAAAACCCAAAAACAAACAAAAGAAATGATCTATAGCTCAAACAAGCTCGAGCGGACCTGGGGATCTTGTAATGCAGGGATGCACTACATGGCACATCAAAGCCGTTCATTTCTGTAATCATGACCAAATTTCAAGCAACATCTTACATGTAAAATACTTATCATATACGTTGATAGTTTTAGCAAATCTATACCATTAAAAACACTTTGGACGGCTCAGATTATGCACTACAGGTTTCCGATTGCCCGGCAAATTACTCTGATACAACAACATATTTATCTGCATTAGGAAACTTGCCAGTTTATTACTACTATTAACTTCACATGCTGTGGTTGCTTCTTAAGTTGTTTCACTCTAATTGATCTAAGCCATTAATAAACGAGAAAATATTATTTCCACCGCCGGCGGAAACAAATGTCTCCTCCAAATCAATCACAACGGTCCGTGTAATTGTGTAGTCAATGTTATTGTGTAGTACACAATCACACGGACCGCTGTGATTGATTTGGAGGAAACATTTGTTTCCACGCCTGCGGAAATAATAAACACCTTAAACGAGAGCATTTAGCTAAGATGTTAAAAGTGAGGATCTCTTCCTGTGAAACTTCCAAAAAAGACTTCAATTCCATAGTGCGACTCAACCATAGCATATCAAAATGGAAAGAAAGTTACATATTCTACGAAGTACAATGAGATCACCTCCTTGAGAGCACCCTAGAGATCACATCCGGACCATTCATCTCTGCAATGGACAGTCCGGATTTAAAATAAACTCTTCCTATAAGAGTTAACTCTTCTATGGAAGAGTTGTTTTAAATCTGGACCGTTCAATATACTTTTGGATGGTCCGGATGTGATCACAAGGGTGCTCAACACTCCCAATCCACAAAAAAATACCTTTCAAGATGTAGACAAAACTGAAGTGAGTGAAAGAAATCATGAAACTAACAAGTTTATTAAGGACCTGTTTGGTTTGGCGTCTTTAATTTCCCTTCTTATGTGAAAAAAACTCTTAGGCAGTTGTAATGAAGCCAAGAACAAGAAAATGGTTTTACCAACAAAAAAAGAAAAAGAAAAAAATGGAAAAGGATCTTCAGAAGACCTATTGTCCTCATTTTAAGCTTTTAATATATACGTACATATAGCCCAGAATTAGTCAAGATGCGGCAAGTTACCCGGATATCCGGTTGTCTATGTACACCCACAATATACATATTCATGTTTTGATTGGTAAGAAAGGGTACAACCAAAATGAAATAAACTCAGTACTTCAAATCAAACAAGCAGATGAAGAGTATGCCACATATATAAGGTATTTGAAGCTTTTCATTCCAAAAATCATCTTAAAAACTCTAGCCAATTAACAAGAGAACTGTCTATAAACCACTGCAAGATATATAGTAACCAGTGATAATAATAAATAAATAAAACTTAGTAAAATGAAACACAAAAAAAAGTACACAAAACCTCATCAAAATCAAGAGAGAGAAACTAGTTAGTGGGTTGGATTCAGAAAAACATACCACTTAAATTGTAGACATCTGATTTGTTTGTGCAATTTTGGTACAGCTCATGAACATGATGAGGAGAGGAAGAAGAAGCTATAGTAGAATGTTTTTTGAGGCCATAGATGGGAGGTCTTAGGTGAGTGGAGAAATGGAAAATTTAAGGAAATGAAGAGAGAGAGAGAGAGAGAGAGAGAGAGAGAGAGAGAGAGAGAGAGGGTATTGATGTTGTTTGGTTTAATTATGGGAAAGCAAAGGTAAGAAGAGAGTAGTGGGTGGTGGGGGGGGGACAGTGGTGGGGGCATCAGAGAAGTCAGAGAAAATGTGGGGCCTGATTAGTAATTATTTTTATTGGGTCTAGCTTTTAATTATCCGTTTATTGGGCGGACAATAAGGCAAGAATAAAAAAAAAAAAAAAAACATTCAGTTTTTTTTTCACTTTTCTATACACTTTTACACATTCTCGTACATTTTTCACACATTTCAATACATGTTTTAAACCTTAACGACAGTCAAGTGGGCTGATTTTAAAAAATTTCATTTTTATTTTGTGGAAAAAGATCAATAAATATTTTAAAATAGCACAATTTGGGAGGATATGTTTTGCAAAAACTATTGAAATAAAACAAAAAAATAAAGAAATGAAATATTTCAAGGTCTGTTAGGTTCCACGTCTATCTATTTATTTAAAATTTGAGGTGTTCTGCTAAAAAAAAACCAGTTTAGTTTTAACTCAAAAACTACTTCATTCCACTAACAAAAAAATCCACAAAAAAATCACTTAATTCCACTAACCTAAAAAAAACCCAAAAGCCAAAAAACTAGTTTTTTTTTTTGGGTAAATCCAAAAAACTAGTTAGTGGAACAAGTTAGTTTTTTTGCAAAACTAGAGATCCAAAAAACTAGTTTGTGGAACAAGTTAGTTTTTTTGCAAAACTAAAAACCAAAAAGCCAAAAAACAAGATAGTTTTTTTTTGCAAAACTAACTAAAAACCAAAAAGCCAAAAAACAAGTTAGAAGAACAAGTTAGTTTTTTTGTAAAACTAAAGATTCAAAAAAAACCAAAAAACCAAATTAGTGGAACATGGCCTGAGTTTAGATGTAATCACGTTCATATTCTGTATGATTTAAGAAATGGAAATGAGTAGGAGGGTAATTAGTTGGGTTCGGTTCGATCTGGTTTTTGGCATTTTTCCAGACCAAACTGAACATTTCAATTTTTCAATATAAAACCGAAATCAAACCATTTGATATTAAGTTTGGAGGGTTTGGTGTTATTCAGTTCAACCGTTTTTTTCCCGAAATGTTAATTGGGACTGGATTAATAGATTTTTTTTTTCTATTATTGGGCCAAAAGATTCACAAATTTGTTCATAAGCATCTACAATAACCCAAACAACAATTTTAGCATAAAAATAGTCAGGCCCAATGATAATCATAACGCAAATATGGTAGTATAAGAGTTAGAATTTTTTTTTCTTCCTTTTTTCGTACCTGGCCTATCTAATATCTATGTATGTATATATAATATATTTTAAAATAAATATAACGATTTGGTTCGATTTCTAACGGTTTTTACTTTAATAAAACCAAAACCGAGCTGGTTCAATTTTTTTGAAAAATAAAAAATAGAACCGAACAAATACGGGGGAAAACCAAACCAACTAATTTTTCGGTCCGTTTATCTGCTTGGCCGGTTTTAATTTCACCCTTTAGAAATAAGAATTTACTAAGAAACAAAAAGTTAAAATACCAAACAGTGGCCTGTCACTTGGGATAAACTAAGAGGCAAAAGAAAAAGGTGACATGATACTCAAAACAGCGACCACTGTCTGTTAATTTTTGGACAATTCCCAAAATTAAAAAAAAAAAACGATCAGAAGCAAATAAACAGTACTGGCCATTAGATTCTCTCTCTCTCTCTCTCTCTCTCTCTCTCTCTCTCCACTTGAAAATTGTGTTATTTCAAATACTACTAGTCATTGTAGTCAATGCATGCATGGGAGAAATTATTTGTTGAAAATGTAATTTCTATTTCGCATCATATGAGTGTGTAGAAAAGGGGGAAGGGGGGACTGCAGTGGCTGTGTTGTGCCATCCATGCAGGCGTCATTCGAATCGTTCATTTTGTAGAGTTTGACACGTTTAAAAAAAAATTAAATTTTGATATATGTCTAATCAAACTGATTTTTTTTAGGTGAATATATTACTCTGCGGATTTTATGAGACGAAAATTTTATGTTAAAATGATAAACGCGCGTTGAGGCCACAAAAACGGTGGCGGACAACTCACGATTCCATCACGTGTGGACGGAATTTAATGAACCAAACGTATCTGTAACCACTCTCGCCCAAAATCCTAGCATCATACTTAACAAATCGAGTGGAAGACTAAGCATATCAAGGGTCAAAAAGGTTTTTTTCCTTCGAAAGGCTGTCGATTTGACAGCATAATTCCCCCACACACACACAAGATAGGAGTATAAAATAAAAGAAAATGATTTTTACACCCCTTTTATTCTAAAATACTCCTTTTTTGTCTTTATTCAACTTGAAATTTCCAAATTACTCTTAATTTACGAGTCACTTTTTCCATACGAAGAACAATTTGGTACTTTCAAGTGAATAAAGAAAAAAAAAAAAGGAGTGTTTTAGGGATAAAAAAGGAAGTGCATGTGAAAATCATTTTCCAAATAAAACAAAATACAAGAACAAAACAAAACAAAATATAAGAAAAGCTGCACAATAAAGTTTCAATCACAACAAACATTTTTTCCCCTTAAATTGGAAATTTTTTTGTGTACCGAATGGGTACCATGTGACCGAGACTACGTAGTACCCGAATGTTGCATCCAAAGTTCCAAACCGTCCAACAGTGTATTGGACGGCCTAGATTGAAACCCTCTCTCTCCTCTCTCTCCCCTATCTCTCTCCTGTTTCTCTCTTCATAATTCGGACCATCCAAAACCGAAATGAACGGCATAGATTGCGTGCGCGGATACCACGTGGTATCCGCTCAGCACTAAAAAAATTGCTTCTTAAATTGAATTCTCAACTACCAAACTGATATGCTTAAAAAAAACAACTCTGTTGCATAAAATGATAGCAAGCAAAATATGGCATGACAGTCTGTGGTTTTCTTCACCCACACCCACAAAAGTACAAAAGTACAAAGACCAATAGCGGAATCAAATCACATGTATTCATAAATTATAATAAAATGTAATTTTCATAGAAGAACACAATTTTAAGGTGACATTTCTTCATTATTTTAATAAACAAAACATGAAGCACAGTAAAAATAATAGGATAGTTAGGAGGTGTACAAGGACCCGGGCTCCCACTTGCACCCCTAGGTCTGCCCTTCTCAGGCCACTGTCTCTCTGCAGCCCCCTTTAACTGACTAGAGTACTAATTTAGTGGTTTTCTAACATTGTCATGCGGGACGTTCAGACATTTACATTTTTTTATCACCACACATTTACGTAACATTCGTATACTTTAATAAAAAATACGTATGAATATTACATTATACAAGAATTAGAGCACTGCGTGTCGATGTCCCGGAAATATCCAAGAATTTGTTCTTTTCCTAACTACTAGTATCATCACAACATGCATGTCACTTCTTCTTTATTTAGAACTGTGGCCTTTTGGAGCATCAATAATATGGCTTGGAGGTGATGCTGCATGTGGATATTTGTCAGAGGAGGTTACCTGCAGGAGTGGCGGTGGTTCAAATAGTATTTTGATTATCCATAACTCTCCTCCCAAGAATTTGATCCTCAACGACTCCTAGCCTGATATATTTGTACTTTTGAGATCTAGCTCCTTTGATTCGTTCGACAATTAATACATACACTCTCATACAATATCTACAGCTAAAGTGACTGAACTAGCAATACCAAGATTATGTTTCTTTCTTGTACCAACGGTTTAGAGTATTCAGGGTCAGCTTACGCGTAATTCCACTAATTTTTCTGGTCGAAAATCAAACCAACGTAATGAGTAATCATGGTCTGTATATCTTTCTTTACTAACAGTCAGAGTATTCGGGATCAGCTTATGCATACCTCGACTAATTTTTCCGGTTGAAAGTCAAACCAACGCAATGAGTAATCATGGTCTCACGGGCAAATCTGTGAAATTAGAGTTGGAGAACGATCTCATTCCTTTAAAAAAAAAAAAAAAAAAGGTTGAAGAATGATCGATTAATTCCGCACGAGTTTTTTATTTTTATTTTTTTGATAATGACAATGATAAAGACACAAGTCATGACAAGTTAATATCTCTAGATGGGCTTTTATCGAGTGGATGACATTTTTGGGACGACTTTCCAAGAAAGAAAGATTAATCAACTGGGGCATGTCTGCTGCTGCTAACTGCAAATTATGCCTATACTAAAATAATGAGCCCATGATCACCTTTTCCTTAACTGTGCCTTCTCCTACAAGATTAATTTGAGATCATTTGTTGAATAGGAATGGTGTTCATGACAGGCATCCAATGGGTTTTGTTTGAACAAGTACTTGCTTGGGCCAGTGAGCATTAGAAGGGTTTATTCCTTTGGCTGCTGCAATTTACTGGATTTGGAGGGAAAGAAATTGTAGGTTGTCCAAACGTGAATCTGCTGTAAGCTTTCTTTGCTTTTTGAGAGAATCAGGGCCGGGCGGACCTAGGGTGTAAGCGGGAGCTCGGACTCTAGTGCACCTCCCAATTATATACCATGACTTGTAGTACAATATTTTAGGTTTTATTTGTAAAAATTACGAAGAAAGATTTCTTTAAAATTGTGTTATTAGTATACAATAATGATATTTTACTGTTAATTTTTCAATACATGTAATTTGGTCCCCGCCTGTAGATTTTAATTGTCTCCCGGCTCCAAGTGGAGATTGCCATTCTGTATTTTTGCTTCTTAGATTTTTAGGCCAGTAGTTTGCTAGTAGTTGTTTGTTATGTTTTGTTTTGTTTTGAAGGTCATGGGTGACCGGCCAACTTATGCACATCTCCACTAATCTCCTCCACAGTTAGGTCAAAGGTAAGACATCACGCTAGAATATTCACAAAAAATTATTTTCTTGCAGTCTGGCCATAAGAATCAAACTATGATCAATTGTTTAGGAAGTAAACCCACCAAACAACCGGATTAACACTTGGGTTGTTCTTTGTTTTTCGCTTCTGCTACTGGTAGTTACTCCCTCCATCCCATTTTGTCTAGTTTTTGAAAGAAAAGCTTGGGTGGTGGTCGAGTATCGCCGCGTGGTATCCGACCGTGCATCTCGCCGTCCAAAAGTATTTCTTTCCCCTCCCTCTCCTCTTTCTCTATCTAGGTCGTCCAAAACACTTTTCGTTGACTGAGATGTGTAATCGGACACCACGTGACCATACCCGGCCAACACCCATTTTTTTCTCAGTTTTTGACATTAATATATATGTCCCAAAATGTTTGTCCAATTACAAGTTGGATATTTTTGAAAACTCAATACTTCTTTTTGAGTAATAATTGGGAAAAAATTTCGGTACCGAGCAGCAATCTCGGCCGTCCAAAAGTGTTTTGGATGGTCTAGATTTCATCGACTTCTCTCCTCTCTCACTCACTCTCTCTCTCTTTAAATCTGGACCGTTCAAAACACTTTTGAATAGCAATTTATGTTGGATGGTGCTCGCTCGGTACTGAAAAATCGCTCAATCATTGAGTTTTCTTAACAAATTAGACCTATTACTATAAGATTAGACAAACAAATTGGACTGGAAGGAGCATGTCGTGGGCCTGGCCATGTTAGCTTTCTAGTGTAGGGGCATTGTCCTCTGGATCCTGTTTTGTGCTTCAATAAATTTAAGTCCCCCAAAAAAGTTACTTACTATAAGACACACCAACAAATTTTTCATAAACGCCAAAACATAGTACTCCACTACTTAGGTTTGGGTCACCCCAAAAACATAGTCACCCCAAAAACAAAGAGTTAAGGATAGTTTTGACGTCCGCGCCGCTTGAAAACCACTGCCCGAGACGCCGCTTTTGGCCCATTGTCCCTTTGATTCCCCTAACGCCTACTACTGCTCACTACTAGACCTCGGTCCCCCATCACCAAAGCACCCACCAACCTTATCGCATAACATGACTATTTTTTTTTTCTCGACCGTCGGAGCATCCAGACCAATTTACGTGCGTCTCTATTAAATTTTTTCTTTGTCGGTTAAAGACAAGATGTTCACGTTCATACTAGAAAATTCACAAAAAATTGTAATTTTGCTGCGACCTGACCTTAAGAATCGAAACTTGATCGATTGTGTGGAGATCAAATCCACTACAACCATAGTAGCCCCGGTGGCTCGCATAACATGGCGACATGCTATAGACATATCAACTACCAATAATGTTATAGTTACATCATATTTGCACACTACATGTACTTCAATGTGATGTGGCGGATGAGGAGAAACTCTTCATTTCAGGTTGGCCACACATTCGACTTCTCCTTATCTGTCACATCACCTTGGAGTGCATGTGATGTACAAGTGTGATATACCCATATCATTTTCCTATCAACTGGAAAAAATTACGTACTTTGTTTGCATTGCACACCACCTGCACACCAAGACGATGTGATGGATGAGGAGAAACCCATCATTTCAGGTGGGCCACACATTGGACTTTTTTGGGGTAATGAGCAGAGAGAGAGAAAGAAAGAAAATTTTATTGGGAACCGTGCATAATAGGTTTTGAGACCCAAACCGAACAAGGTGTTTATCTGTCACATCACCTTTGTGTGCATTTGATGTGCAAGTGTGATATACCTATATCATTTTCCTATCAACTGCAAAAAATTATTTTACTTGAACTGACCTCAAGAATCGAAACTTAATCAGTTGTGTGGGGATCAAACCCAGCAACAATTCTAGCCCACGTGGCTCGCATAACATGGCTATATGCTATAAACATAACTAGTGATATTTAGGTGTGAAAAGATAATTTAGAATAATGAAAGCTCTAATTGACTAATTAGATATACATTCTTCGACTTAATTAGTGACCACTTTATTTATTCTCATGCCACCTTGGTGATTATTTTAGTTATGACTTTGGGGGCATATGTGCCAGATTAGTAGGGACCCACCAAGAATTATGGGTAATGTACTGATACTACTGTGTCTGTGATATATACAAGCATATATGCTTGGTTTCCAGTAATGATCTTTCCAATTTGAGGGGCAAGTTTGTTCAGTTCCAGCTGCTCTTTATCATAGTATTTGATTGGAAACAAAATGCAAGGATTTTTAGGCAGCAATCTAGCACTGTTGGGGATTTGTTATTTGCAAATATTGCTGCTGTTCGAAGTAGAGTTTGTTTATTTGTTATTTGCAAATATTGCTGGTGTTCGAAGTAGAGTTTGTTTATGTGATAAAGGTCGTATTAATTAGCCTCATAAAATTTGATAACGCGAAAGTAAAATAGTACTAGGTCTCATACAGGCCCGACCCTAAGATTTTCGTGGCCCTAGACGATAATGTAAACCATGGCCCTATGTTTTTCTAGAGAAGAAAAAAATTAAAGAACCAACATTTATTTCAAATGATAAATACCGTGTTCTATATTTTGTCTTTTTTGTAATTCGTGTCTTCATGTTAATAAAAAATAGTTTTCGATTATAGTTGTCTATTCTTATTGCAAGAATTAGAAAATCAATTGAAATGGGCAAATTGATGCAAACATTTTATGAATACGCACGGAGTTTTTAATTTATTTTTTCACTAATTACGACACCGGCAGTCGACAAATGATAAGGATGTAGTGGAAACATATCTAAAGGAAGAAAAGGTAGAAAAGGAAAACTGACTATGGAAAAACAAAAAAAGAAAAGAAAAGAGAAGACCGACTCATATGGTAAGAAAGAAAAAAAAAAAAGGAAGAGAATGTAGAACTGACTCATGGTAAGAAAAAAAAAAGGAAGAGAAGGTAGAAAAGGAAAACTGACTATGTTAAGAAAAAAGAAAAGGAAGAGAAGGTAGAAAAGGAAAAAAAGGGTCTGTGGAAATTAAACCCTGACATTTACCAAGAAACACACAAGCCTTTTCACTATGCTAAATGCTTCTCTATTTTTTGTTGTGCGACATTATATATTTATTACTTGTTATGAGCATATATATCTCTAATTGAGGCCCTAAAAATGAGCTATTTTTTGTGAACCCCAAACCCGGGCCTACCCAACCTGCCCTCAGGGCCAGCCCTGGTCTCATACTGCCCAACGAGCCCCACATCATTCATTTGACATTTCATTTGATAATGTGACTTTTCTTTGTACTTTTGGGGATAGCAACAAGCTGTAGCATCCGGAGTAGTATAAATTTTAGGTGTGAACTATATCTTTCATTCCTTTTAGTTTTCGCTTTTCCCTTTTCTTTTCTATTCTTTTTTTGTTGGCTGACAATGAAATAAACTTGAAGCATCCAATTCGAAGACAGCCTCTTGGAATACATCTTGGTGCATGCTTATTGTAAGGACACATGGCGAATGCAAGTGGCCGGAGTAGTGGTCCAGCGGTAGGCACCATATACGCCAACGTATTTGACAGGGTTTCAAACCACACTAACTACAACTTACAATAATAACTTTCGCCGAGAGAGAGAGAGAAACAAAAAAAGATGGAGAATATATGGAGAGGAGCAATGAAGTTGGGGATAAAGATAGAAAGTTAGAAACCCAAAATTAAGGCCTAACACATGCACAATACATACGAGGAGTTCTCTAGAGGATTCTAGGGTTTCCAAAATTGTATTTTATTCAACTTTTTGAATTTTTTTTTCCAACGGTTGATAATATAATTAAATAATTTTTGGGACCTCAACTAAAAGGCTTATTTTTTACTTTATTAAAAAAATTGAGTTTGGATCATAATTTTTTACCTTTTTATTCGTCTCTTCGAGCCAAACCAATAATTCACAAAATTTTACGCGAAACTAAAAAATGTGATCTCGTTTTTTGATTAACATCAAACTTGGCCTGCTTCAGCCCGCATCACAAAACTCAAGAAGTGGGCCTGTGTTGGCTTGAAGCCCACAATTTGTCCCTGGCCCACAACTTCATTCCCACTGCAAGTCTGCAACAAAGGTATTGAAAAGCCTTTCATCTCTCCAAATTAAAACGACTCTCCACAAATGTAAATTGGGCTTCTAGTCTGCCCGCAACAGTCTTATGTTGTTTTAATGCACCTTTTTTTGGGCTGAGATGAACTGGAGTCCTCTGCTATGGGCTGATTCTTGTTTTCCGTGGGCTAAATAATAGCCCAAACTTGTTGCCTTCCGAAGTATTTGGGCTGTTCTCTCTTGCACTGCTTTTGAACTTAGTCCCATAATCCTTCTAGAGTAGCTTCTACTCCCGCTGTCAATTTTCGCTTTGAGCTCGTTCTCAATCATTGCTCTCGAAAATTTTAGTCAGTTTGCATATTTTTGAAAGACGCTTTCACATTCGCGCTTACGCTGTACGTGACTTAGCTTTAGAGGTAACTCCATGTTTTTTAATGGATGGAGCCAGGATTTCATTATCTTGGTCAATAAATGAAATTAAATAGTATCCAGTCATGTTTTTGACAATTGATAGAGGGCAAAACATGGTAAATTTTAATGGGTCAATCTTACAGTTTTTTAACATTTTGTGAGGTCAACTTTGCAAATACCAATAGAAATTGTACTTATCGTAAGGGTTTTTCCAAACTCATTGCGATAACCGACAATCTTTTTCCTCCACCCATGGCTGTAAAAGCAATTAGGGCTGACGAATAGAAGAAACCGCTAGAGTTTGAGCCCGTGTTAGCTCGTTAAAAGTTTGTTTCAGATCATTTTACTATATAACCAAATTAAGCTTAAATATTTTTTTGAAGCTCTTTAAGCTTTTGAACCAGGCTCCAATAAACTGCTGCTCGGCTCATTCGACTTAAGATGTTTAAAAAATTCAGGTTACTTTGTGATTGGCTCGATTAAACTCGTTTCGTCTCATAAACAAGCCAAACTCAAATATATTTTTAAGGCTCTGACCAGTTTTCAAACCAAACTTTAATGGGTGTTTGAGAGGATCATTTTCAACAAAAGTAGTGTTTGAAAGATATATGCAGAATACATTCTGTAAGTCTTTTTGTTAACAAAAGTAGAAAATGAGAAGTTAAAAAGCTCCTCCCACCCTACTTTTGGTTGTTCCTCCCTAAATATCCAAAACGAAAAACTCATTATCCCATAATGAGTTTTGGTGGAAAACACCCAAATAGTCAAAAGCAGCAAAATAGAAAATAAAAATGCAAAAATTTAGGCGCCAAACAGAGTTTTAAGAAAGATCCTTCTGCACTCACCGAGGTTTTACATTTCACATTTGTCTTCTACAACTAGAAAGTAGGAAATCTTATCTACCCACATAGGATCCAAATATGGTAATCATGTCTGTTTGGTCTTTGATAGATAAATAAGAATAATAATTGGAGAGAAAATTTATTGGAAACCGTGCACTAAAAAAGGGAGTGGTTCTAGAAAATCTTGGTATGAAGAAATTCAATGGGCAAATCCAAATCCAATCATAAAATTGAGCAAAAGCATCATTGTAAATTTGCGGGGAAGAAATAGCCCTGTAAAATTTAAGTAAATATTTGAGTCCCCCTTTATTTGAGTAAGACTAAAATTGGTATAGTTTGAGTAAATGAGTGGAGATTTTTTTAGGGGTTTTACTCAAATTTTGAGTGAGTAAAAAAAGGGTAAGGAGTGGAGCTGCTTAGCCCTCATCAAAATCCAAGTTTTTCTGTTGGAGAGATTGTTTCCGCGACCCAACAACGTGGTATTAGGCACATCGCCATTTACGATTTTGCTGCACCTCAGTATACTCAGAAGAGCAAGACCGGACCAGTTTTGGTTAATCAACACTGTGGTTAAACTCTAGTTCTAATATGCAAGCAAGGAACATGGTTAACCCAACGGCCCGGCCGAAACGTTTTTGTTTCTCAGGCAATCCAAAACAAACCACTAGTTGAATCTGAAACGCACCGAACCTGCGAAACAGCATGAAACGCCTAAGAACACCCAGAGAACATGAAAGCAAATAATACAGCAATGAAAATTCTACATATTCAAATTTAGTTGACAATTCTCTTTCCTAGCCGACGGAACCGATACATCGAAATGAGATTTTGATGCTTAGGCAGTAAGAGCCTAAGCCGTACGGCATTCCTGGGGAAGGTACCGAGTCAATCTATTGCATCAACCACGTGCAGAATATTAATGTGAATCACAAACAAGACGAGTTAATCAAGCGAAATAGCAACCCAACACCTCTGTTCTGCAGGAACGTGCAATTTTATATGACTTTCAAATGCTGAATTTATGAGCACAGATGCATCGATTCCAGGAAATGCATGTGGGTTCATACCGTTACGCGTACGGGGATTGGAAAACTCACGGATTTGTACATGTTCCTGCATGGTTCCTCAGATCCACCCCCCAAATGCGGATCTGCAAATAAATATACTACCATTTTTATCCAATGCTCATCTTGTAAGCAAAGTTAAAAGCAGGTCTTTACTTACAAGAGTTGTGAAAAACAAGATCTTGAGAAGACTAAACAATGGAGTTGGAATTCATCGAGCTTCCCCCAGTGTTGACCTTCCACAAGCACCAGTACCTGCCCACATTTGTTTAACATCACTGGTGATCTAAGAATACCAAATTTCCATAAAATAAGATGCTTCCAAAACATAAAAAACAGAAAAATAAACAGTTGGCTGAAAACAAGTGGGAACCCATTAACCTTCCCACTTAGCTCCTAATATAACAACCATTTTTTCAGCTTCAACTCCATGTGAACCAAACCCTTCAGAAACACAGAACCATGGAGCCTAAGCCTCTTTCAATCAGTCTGTTCTACCTTTTCCTCCTTTTGTCTACAAACCTACTCACCTTGTTCATTTCCACCAATTTCTACTCCCCTTGCTCTCTCTCTGCCGCTAAGACCGCCAGTGTAACCATTCCTGCCTCCACCGCCACTTTCCACCACCTTACCCACTCAACGCTCGACGACGATCAAACTACTTCTGATCTCCCGGCAGAGTTCCTAGCATTCACGTCTGCTCAAAAACTCAAATTTGGATTCAACACCAACATGGACTCCGACCATATTATCCCTCCAGTGGGCCACCCGTGCACCCAATTCCCTAATGAACTCCACCACTACATGTCATATAAAGTCAATGGTTCCTGCCCGGATGACGAACTACTTGCCCAGAAACTTCTACTCAAAGGCTGTGAGCCGCTACCCCGCCGCCGCTGCCGCCCAGCGGCTCCACCGGAGTACGTGGAACCCTACCCCCTTCCTACTAGCTTCTGGACCACACCGTCCGATAAATCGGTGGTCTGGACCGCCTACACTTGCAAAAACTACCAATGTCTCATCGACCGCATGAAGACGCATAAGGGGTTCGATGACTGTAAAGACTGTTTTGACCTTCACAGCCGAGAGAAGGCTCGATGGACCAAACCACCCGTCAGCGGCGGACTCGACTTTTCCATTGATGAAGTACTAGCAGTAAAGAAGCCGGGTACAATCCGAATAGGGCTTGATATTGGAGGCGGTGTAGCTACGTTTGCAATAAGGATGAAAGCAAGGAACATAACTATCATAACTACTTCTATGAACTTAAATGGACCTTTCAACAGCTTCATAGCAGCAAGAGGGGTCATACCTATGTATATAAGCATTTCTCAGAGGCTTCCGTTTTTTGACAACACGTTAGATATTGTACACTCCATGCATGTGATGAGTAACTGGATTCCCACAACCTTGCTGCACTTCATGCTTTTCGACATCTACAGGGTGCTCAGGCCTGGTGGGTTGTTTTGGCTTGACCATTTCTTCTGTGTGGGTGACGAGCTGGAGGACGTTTATGTGCCGCTGATCAATAGCATTGGATTCCAGAAGGTGAAGTGGGTACTGGGGCCAAAGCTTGATCGAGGGGCAGAGCTCCGGGAGATGTACATTTCAGCTTTGTTGGAGAAGCCATTGAAGCATTCTTGGTGAATCTAGAAGTAATTTCTTTCAGTTAACTTCCATTTCGTTATTTTTCGCTTCTCTCTGTTTCTAGTCTCAAAAATTGACTCCAACAGAGAATAGATCCACTATCTGGTGCAACAACTTGAGTGGCATTATTTGTAAGATTAAGGGATACAATTGTTTGGGATAATTTCCTGATTCCTATCTGTATTTCAGAATATGTTTCCTCACAATAGCAGAAAATAAAATTTCCTATATAAGTGCAAACGAATTTAGTATATTGAGATTCCAAATAACAGGAAATCAGAGATTTTGTGGTGCTTGCTTTTAATTGTAGAAGATTTGTGTCTAAAAAATAAGCTAATATTCAGGTTGCAAGAATATGAACGCCACACCACAATGTATAGACATCTCTATATCTCTAATGCACTATCATGAGAGTTCAATGTTCATGGAGCCTCAGAATCGGTGGGCAACTTATCCTAGAAGAGCAATGGTGAAAATGCCCCCTTTTTGTTTCAAAACAGTACTAGGATAAGAGAAGAACAAATCTGTGACCCCTGGATTTGTAGACGAAATGGAGCAGAGAGTTAAAGCTGGATTTCCAAATGTGCTCTAACAAGGTTTTACATTTTCTGTCACAGAACTTATAAGGTGCAGAAGAAGCACTATTGTTTGAAATTACTTATATTTAAGTTCATGTTAGCCTCGCAAGAGGCTTCCATACTAATTACCTTTTAGACATTTCTCGGCAACTTAGAAATCCTGATATCGGACCACAACTGGGCTAGACCAAGGGTGTCTCTGTATGGTTAAAGATCATTATGATACCTTGTTGAAAGTGGAAAATCAAACTAATGACTAACGGAATTTGTTCGGTCAGAGGAACAATGTATAGCATAGAAACATTGGGGGAAAAGGTCGGCAGCAACGACAATGTTAGCACGATGATTTTCACCTATGCAGCAGTGACAAACCTGACCAGAAAACTGATGATAGAGGACATAACACGTCTGGGGCACTTTAAAGATTTCATATAATTTGATCTATATTACCTACGTTTTGAAACATATTAGTATCAAACTTGACAAATCATAGGCTGATGGAGAATGATGTCAAGTTCTCAGTCCAATTATGATGGATGTGACACAATTCCACAATATATACATGATGTATTTATCTCAAAACACAATCAAAATATGTATAGAGTGCATAGTTTATGTTTCATATAATGCAGAACATTTTCACAGTTCAGGGATTCATCACTTGCGCATCATGTTCATTTAAGACACGTTAGATAAGTGTTGGACACCCTTTTAGAATGTCTGGGTAGATGTCCTACATGACATGGCTCTTCCGTAGGAATGTCCGTGCTTCTTACTTTTTCACCAGTGTCAACAGTGGAACACCATTTGAAGCAGTTGCAAGGATTAACGGGTAACCTCGTGTAAGGATTAACAATAACAATGACAACCCTTAACTAGCTAACTCTCTTAGTCTTACAACTTGACTAATTGACATACAGCCACATAAAAGACCGCTAAAGCATGAAAACACTTTACAATAGCAGAAACCAGCAAAATGAAGATACTCTGGCCTGCTGAAAGAGCATTATTGGTTAAGACAGGCAATTTAGTCAAATGATTGGAAACTTTATGTTAAGAACTAAAACTAAGCACACGTGGAGCAAACTCTTTGGCATAGAGTTGCATGGACTTATCAATCGAGGATGGACCTAGGAGAAGATCTTTTATTTACAATGGAATCAACAAGAACTACCATAAATGCAAAATAAGCACTAACATGCCTTTTAGTTGCCCTTCCATTCTTCTCTACTGAGCACCAACCATACTATTCTCAAAGCCATGCCCCTCGAAAGATCCACTCCTCCTGTCATTATAATTCAGCACGCAATGACGTCTCTTGAGTTCTCTATCCTTACAAAAGCCTTGATTTCTAAAAATTGTTGGTTAAATAATCCCTTCTCTCATCAATTTTTGAACTTATGAAGTCCTCAAAACCAAACTCATCCCTTTCAGAAGAAAGCATGGGAATTGGAGTACACCCCATATCCTCCAACTTCTCCAAAACCCTAAGACAGCCACAGAATTCTGCACCTCAACATTTGGCCCCTTCACCTCTACGTGCAGCTCATTCCCAAAGAGGAATTTTAGCGGGCAAAATTTTCTTGTGTCATCTCAAAGCTCTTGGAAACTATCATGAAGAAGGACATTGGTTGCCTAGCAACCCATTGTAAACTTCAAATTCTTAACAAATAGTGCAAATTAGAAGCCAACAAAATCAACTTTTCAACCAATTACCATTCAGTTCAACAATTTCTCTTTTGTTTAGTGAAAAAACACACAATATTTTTTTGATGCATTTAAAAAATGGAGCAAGTTATGCCTTGATGGATCCCTGTTCTGCGAAAAATGTATTTCAGCCTACGAGGAATATGCAAAGGCGGACCAAAAAGTTATCTTAAATACAGTTGGACATTAGAAAGAAGAAACTAGGCAACTAGAGGCCTTCATAAATTTGTTAGTTAGAAAAAATCTACTAACTAAGGGGAAAATGTTCCTTGTGTGCTAATACATGTTTAGTTAGTATCTTTAACCAAAAATTATGTTTTCTCACAAGTATGAGGACTAATTGAAGTTCAAGACCCAACTTTCATAAGGCTGCAAATGTTAATAGGGTGGTCATTAACAACTTGAACTTGATCCAATGAAAGCTCATTCGACAGTTTATTACACCAAGGATCATGGGAAGAACAAGGCTCAAACCGCTTGAACTGCTGAACTTCGAGTAAGTGTGTAACTAGTAATTTCCATTCACTTTAATTTCAAACCTACTAAAAGAACTTTTTCCGTTTTCTTTCTTCGGTGAAATTACAAGTCCTCAGCAGTGATTGGATGCATGAATCCTACATCACGCAATTGTGAGATGTTGCTCCTAATAGTAGTTGTTTAGCAACACCTCATGAGGCCTTCCATTTCATAAGCCATTGAATGGTTGAGCTAGTTACCCTTGTTCGCAATAATTCACTACGCATTTTATGAGAATCAGTTATATGACAGCAGTTTTTGTTTGTACTCAAAGAAACTATTGTATTGAAATCTGTAAATTCAAAAGAAGTTTAATAATTGCATGCCTGAGAAATAACAATTATATCATGCAATGCCGCTTCATTTTTTTGTTATCACGGCACTCAACTACTTAATGGGTTCCAAGCCACTTAAAGTAGCCAAAACAACCATGACTTGGCCGAAAATTTGGTCAACAAATGATAATTTGACTACTTCTTCCCTCAAGCAATGGTTCGGCACCTCTTGCACCGTGTGGTTTCGTTATAATTTAGAGTTTCCGTTTGTTAGGGTTTCAGTTAAATTGTTATTTATCTTTTATGTTCAGGATAGTTTAGTCCTTTTATGTTATTAGGGTTAGCCTATATAACCCCTTCATTAGTTGTAATCTTTTATGCTTTGCAATGCAATAAGATACGATAGTACGTTTGTTTGTTTGGTAATACGTTCGTTTTTCTCTCTCCCTTGAAAATTCACAGCATCATTTCTGTATTTGTATCCATGCTTCTTAGCATGTCTATATAGAGGCTAATTAGAGAACTTAGTAAAAAATCTTTGCCAACTAATGACTCAAATCTGTATATTAACTACAACGTAGTTGGTGTAATTAATTACCATTGTATAGCACTATAAGGCTATTAAGTGGATTTGCTAAAGAATGCTTGGTTACTAATGAATTTAATATGCATTAATTACACCTTATTAGGTGCTTCGATGGCAGTAGTTAACAACAGGGAATAGTCACTCTTACATAGAAAACCTGACTTTAATGAGTATGCAATTCTATGTTAGTTACGCCTCGCTAAGCCCTCATAATGTATCCATTAACACCTTTGCATAGCTCGTGTCACACAGAACTCATAAAAGTAGACTAATTACGACATAATAATTCCCTTGTCGAAATCATGAAACATGGTTTTCCAATGTATTAAACTTTTCAAAACTAAACCTAAAACAAATGAAACGTTTATACATATTCAGTTGAAACTCAAAAGTTAGGGAACAGAACTATTCAAACCATAGTGACTTAAGAACAAGTAAAAAATTGAGCACAAAACAAACGAATGAAAAAAGTTTGAGCTCATACTTGGACGAAATTCATTTCCCAGTTACTTAGTTCAAAGCTCAAACTTGGACAAATCTTACCCCCCCGTATTTCTCTATTCACCTTAGTTAGGTGGAAGTAATGGTGAGTTGTTAAGTTACGAGACAAAAAAACAATAACGTCAAAGTGGCAACACCTCAGCATTTGCTCATAAATAGATGCCCATATTTCTCGTATTTCTCAGCTTAATCCCCGTATTTCTCTATTCATCTTAGTTAGGTGGAAGTAATGGTGAGTTGTTAAGTTACGAGAAGAAAAACTATAATATCAAAGTGGCAACACCTCAGCATTTGCTCATAAATAGATCCTCATTTCAAATTTGAATAGAGAAATACGGGGAGTGAGCTTTGTCCAAGTTCGTCCACATAGAGAAGGCTTTACTTACCACAACCCACTAGCAAATTTGAAATTTGATTTGTCCAAGTTTGAGCTCATACTTAGACGAACTTCATTTCCTAGTTATTTAGTTCAAAGCTCAAACCTGGATAAAGTTTAATCCCCGTATTTTTCTATTCACCTTAGTTAGGTGGAAGTAATGCTAAGTTGTTAAGTTACGGACAAAAAACTATAATGTCAAAGTGGCAACACCTCGGCATTTGCTCATAAATGATGCCCATATTTCTCGTATTTCTCAGCTTAATCCCTGTATTTCTCTATTCACCTTACTTAGGTGGAAGTAATGATAAGTTGTTAAGCAACGAGACAAAAAACTATAATGTCAAAGTGGCAACACCTAAGCATTTTCTCATAAATAGAAGCCCATTTCAAATTTCAATAGAGAAATATAGGGAGTAACCTTTGTCCAAGTTCGTGCACATAGAGCAGGCTTTACTTACCACAAGCCACTAGCAAATTTAGGAAATGATGTTCGTCCAAGTATGAGCTCAAACTTGGACAAAGCTTACTCTCTGTATTCACCTTAGATAGGTGGAAGTAATGGTAAGTTGTTAAGTTACGAGACAAAAAACTATAATGTCAAAGTGGCAACGCCTCAGCATTTGAGATGCCCATTTCATTTATGAGCAAATCCTTTGTCTCGCAACTTAACAACTTAACATTACTTCCACCTAACTAGGGTGAATAGAGAAATACAGGGAGTAAGCTTTATCCAAGTTCATCCACATAGAGCAGGCTTTACTTATCACAACCCACTAGCAAATTTGAAATTTGTTTTGTCCAAGTTTGAGCTCATACTTGGACGAAATTCATTTCCGAGTTACTTAGTTCAAAGCTCAAACTTGGACAAAGCTTAATCCGTATTTCTCTATTCATCTTATTTAGGTGGAAGTAATGGTAAGTTGTTAAGTTACGAAACAAAAAACTATGATGTCAAAGTGGAAACACCTCAACATTTGCTCATAAATAAATGCCCATTTGACATTTTGCCCATTTCAAATGGGCATCTTTTTAAAATGGGCATCTATTTATGAGCAAATGCTGAAGTGTTGCCACTTTGACATCATAGTTTTTTGTCTCGTAACTTAACAACTTACCATTACGTCCACCTAACAACGATGAATAGAGAAATACGGGAATTAAGCTTTGTCCAAGTTCGTCCACATAAAGCAGGCTTTACTTACCAAAACCCACTAGCAAATTTCAATTTTTCTTTGTCCAAGTTTGAGCACATATTCGGAAGAACTTCATTTCCTAGTTACTTGGTTCAAAGCTCAAACATGGATAAAGTTTACTCCCCGTATTTCTCTATTCGCCTTAGTTAGGTGGAAGTAAGTTGTTAAGTTACGAGACAAAAAACTATAATGTCAAAGTGGCAACACCTCGGCATTTGAGCTGCCCATCACTTTAACATTATAGTTTTTTGTCTTGTAACTAAACAACTTAACATTACTTCCACCTAAATAAGGTGAATAGAGAAATATGGGAAGTAAGCTTTATCCAAGTTCGTCAACATAGAGCAGGCTTTACTTACCACAACCCACTAGCAAATTTCAAAATTTGCATTGTCCAAGTTTGAGCTCATACTTGCACGAACTTCATTTCCCAGTTAAGTAGTTCAAAGCTCAAACTTGAACAAAGCTTAATCCCCGTACTTCTCTATTCACTTTAGTTAGGTGAAAGTAGCGGTAGGTTGTTAAGTTACGAGACGAAAAACTATAATTTCAAAGTGGCAACACCTCACATTTGATCATAAATAGATGACCATTTCACATTTGCTCATAAATAGATGCCACTTTGACATTATAGTTTTTCGTCTCGTAACTTAACAATTTGCCATTACTTCCACCTAACTAAAGTTAATAGAGAAGTACAATGATTAAGCTTTGTCCAAGTTCGTCCACATAAAGCAGGCTTTACTTACCACAACCGACTAGCAAATTTCAAAATTTGCATTGTCCAAGTTTGAGCTCATACTTGGACAAACTTCATTTCCCAGTTACGTAATTCAAAGCTCAAACTTGAACAAAGGTTAATCCCCGTACTTCTATATTCACTTTAGTAAGGTGGAAGTAATGATAAGTTGTTAATTTACGAGACGAAAAATTATAATGTCAAAGTGGCAACACCTCAGCATTTGCTCATAAATAGATGCCCATTTCACATTTGCTCATAAATAGATGCTCATTTGAAATGGGCATCTATTTATGAGCAAATGTTGAGGTGTTGCCACTTTGACATTATGGTTTTTTGTCTCGTAACTTAACGACTTGCCATTACTTCCACATAACTAAGGTGAATAGACAAATACGAGAATTAAGCTTTGTCCAAGTTCGTCCACATAGAGCAGGCTTTACTTACACAACCCAGTAGCAAATTTCAAATTTGCTTTGTCCAAGTTTGAGCTCATACTTGGAAGAACTTCATTTCCCAGTTACTTAGTTCAAAGCTCAAACTTGGAAAAAGCTTAATCCCCGTATTTCTGTGTTCACCGTAGTTAGGTGGAAGCAATGGTAAGTTGTTAAGAGACAAAAAATTGTAATGTCAAAGTGGCAACACCTCAGCATTTGCTAATAAATAGATGCCCATGTCAAATTTGCTAGTGGGTTATGTAAGTAAAACCTGCTCTATGTGGACGAACTTGGACAAATCTTAATCCCCGTATTTCTCTATTCACCGTAGTCAGGTAGAAGTAATGGTAAGTTGTTAAGTTACGAGAGAAAAATCCATAATGTCAAAGTGGCAACACCTCAACATTTGCTCATAAATAGATGCACATTTGAAATCGGCATCTATTTATGAGGAAATGTGAAATGGGCATCTACTCATGAGCAAATGCTGAGGTGTTGCCACTTTGACATTATAGTTTTTTGTCTCGTAACTTAACAATGTACCATTATGTCCACCTAACAAAGGTGAATAGAGAAATACAGGGATAAAGCTTTGTGCAAGTTTGTCCACATAGAGCAGGCTTAACTTACCACAACCCACTAGCAAATTTCAAATTTGCTTTGTCCAAGTTTTAGCTCATACTTGGAAGAACTTCATTTCCTAGTTACTTAGTTCAAAGCTCAAACATGGACAAAGCTGTGAAGCGAAGTCCCACATCGCCTGGGTACCAAAGTAATATGAAGTATATAAGCGTGAGGGCACCCTCACTTCATAAGCTAGCTTTTGGGGTTGAGTTCTACCCAAGAGCGTGTACCATGGTATCAGAGCTGGGTACCAGAGATGGGTAGGGTGCGTGTCTCTCGCCTGCACGCGGCAGGTGCTGCCGAGTGAGCACGCTGCGCGTGAGGGAGGGTGTGAAGCGAAGTCCCACATCGCCTGGGTACCAAAGTAATATGAAGTATATAAGCGTGAGGGCACCCTCACTTCATAAGCTAGCTTTTGGGGTTGAGTTCTACCCAAGAGCGTGTAACAAAAGCTTACTCCCCTTATTTCTCTGTTCACCTTAGTTAGGTGGAAGTAATGGTAAGTTGTTAAGTTACGAGACAAAAAACTATAATGTCGAAGTGTTAATACCTCAGCATTTGAGCTGCCCATCACTTTAACATTATAGTTTTTTGTCTCGTAACTTAACAACTTACCATTACTTCCACCTAAAGAAGGTGAATAGAGAAATACGGGGAGTAAGCTTTGTCCAAGTTCGTCCACATAGAGCAGGCTTTACTTACCACAACCGACTAGCAAATTTCAAAATCTGCATTGTCCAAGGTTGAGCTTATACTTGGACAAACTTCATTTCCCAGTTACGTAGTTCAAAGCTCAAACTTGATCAAAGCTTAATCCCGTACTTCTCTATTCACTTTAGTTAGGTGGAAGTAATGGTAAGTTGTTAAGTTACGAGACGGAAAATTATAATGTCAAAGAGGCATCTATTTATGAGCAAATGTGAATGGGCATCTATTTGTGAGAAAATGCAGACGGGTTGCCACTTTGACATTATAGTTTTTCGTCTCGTAACTTAACAACTTACCATTACTTCCACCTAACTAAAGTGAATAAAGAAGTACGGCGATTAAGCTTTGTCCAAGTTTGTCCACATAAAGCAGGCTTTACTTACCACAACCCACTAGCATATTTCAAAATTTCCATTGTCCAAGTTTGAGCTCATACTTGGACGAACTTCATTTCCCAGTTACGTAGTTCAAAGCTTTAACTTGAACAAAGCTTAATCCCCGTACTTCTCTATTCACTTTAGTTAGTTGAAAGTAATGGTAAGTTGTTAAGTTACGAGACGAAAAACTATAATGTCAAAGTGGCAACACCTCAGCATTTGCTCATAAATAGATGCCCATTTCACATTTGCTCATAAATAGATGCTCATTTGAAATGGGCATCTATTTATGAGCAAATGTTGAGGTGTTGCCACTTTGACATTATGGTTTTTTGTCTCGTAACTTAACAACTTGCAATTACTTCCACCTAACTAAACTTAATAGAGAAGTACGATGATTAAGCTTTGTCCAAGTTCGTCCACATAAAGCAGGCTTTACTTACCACAACCGACTAGAAAATTTCAAATTTGCTTTGTCCAAGTTTGAGCCCATAGTATTTGGTAATAAATAGATGCCCGTGTCAAATTTGCTAGTTGGTGGTTGTAAGTAAAGCTTGTCCTATGTGGACCCAAGTCTGGCTGGAGTTTGGTGTGACAATTATTATATGGAAGCTAATCCTTTGTTTTGTACAATAGAAATGGAAATGAAGGTAATAAAAACTTAACCATGTATCGCTATAGAAAAGATTATATCTTTCAACATTTTTAACTTTGGATGAGCAAGGACGAAGGGAAATATTGGTTTCTCGTTTTACATTCCTTAACTTTGAATATGTAAGTGGTTTAATTGGAGGGTAAAAGTGAAGAGATATGGACGAGAGTACAGGAGTCAGAGTCCTAGAGTGGCGATGTACTTGAGAGTTCCCTCAGTTCTTTTCCCCTTCCCAAAAGACTACCTTCCCTTGTCCTTTTGTTGGGAACAAGGGAAGGGAACGACAAGGGAAGGGAACTCCCAAAGATAATTTTCCCTTGCCTTAAAACCCTCATACTCTCCCCCACCCTCATACTCTTTTCCTCTATTGTCCTTTCATTCCTCCATTCAGTCACATCAAAAGGAGCACAAAATTTCTGTCAACTTCACTCAAGGAGAATGACCTCCTCTACCTCAGTCCAGGTACCTAAGTTTTACACACAAATTTCTACATCCATCTTCTTCTTCCAAGTAACTTCTACGAAAGTTAGCAAATCCTTCTATGCTTTGTGAATCTTATTTGATTCATGGTATTATTAGATCAAAAGAGAACTTTAATTCAAATTTAGGTTTTCCAAGGGATGAACTTGAAAAAATGAAAAGATCATCCAATATAGATAGTGATGCTAAAACAGGGTCACAATTACAGTAGTTGTCAATGTGTATTTGTCAATCAAAGAAGTAAAGAAAAACACATTCAAAAGATTTCATCCAAAAACTGCAACAGTCCACAATATTAGTGGCTAATCGTGATTTGCACATTCCTAACAATTCATTGTTATAACTCAATACAACGGACAGTCATGGTATCGTTTTTAAGCCTTTATTCATTGGAGAAATGGTAATTAGATTCCTTCAACAAGATTAACTTACAACCCAATGAAAAACGGAGAAATAAGTACAAGTCTCATACTGCTGGACCTATTCGATTCTAGTCGCCTAGAACACATTTCCATCGTTATGTCTCAAAATTAATCTCATGCTCTATAAAGTTTTCAATTTTAAATACGAAAACCATTAGTTAGAAACTCAGAAAGAGTTGTTTAGAAATAAAAAACTCAAATTTGGCTAAGAGATAAAAAATAACATACCACCTAGTTGTGGACTGCCATGGTCCATCATTAGTTGCCGTTAGTACTCGGGCAAGAAATGTTATCTATAGCAAAAACTAGTATCCTGCGGCTCCTGCCTAGTAGGGAGACCTTGTTAGAAATTGCTTCTAATGGATAAACTAGAATTTGTCCTTGGGAACCCGACAGTGACTAATCAATGTACCAGAGATACAGTTCCTGTAGCTTGTGGAAGAACGTATACTAGCTGTTAAAATAGAAAGGGCCATTGCGGCAGCATGACAGCCCCTATTGATGGTGGAGGTGAAATTTCATCTTCTGAGTCCCGGATAATTGAATCTGTCTCAGACGCTTTTAAAGAAGGCAAAGTTCCCACCCACTCTGCCATACCAAGATGTGACCTTGTGATGCAGATGGGATTTTAGGAAAATAATATTTTATTAGTAATTTTAGTTTTAGGTAAAAGATCTACGAATTAGGATAGCTAGCATAGAACTATCTAGTTTCCAGATTGAGTTAATTGTATTTCCTATGATGGTTGCTTGGTTAAAAAGTAGTTTCTTTGTTTAATTTTCCTTTTTAGTATTTCTAGGTTAGGTTGTTTGTATTATAAATAAGGATGTAAACCTTAGAGAAAATCAGTTGATTGATATATTGTGTGTTTTCATAAGAGAGTACCTCTTCTTTTCCTATAATTCTATTAATATGCGGGTTATTAGATTGTAGAAGAGTTGCTTTTTGTTCGTGGAGTGATTCTGTTCTTGTTCACGTTTCTACGTTGCGTTAGTTGGTATCCAAGCATAGACTCGGTTCCTGATCAATCATCATGATTCGAGGAAGATATCGTTGTGGTAGACAAGCTGGCGGTGAAGACGTGTAGGAGCGCGACGATGCTGCCGGAGAAGCACGATTGGTTGCCCGTTTAGCACAACGTTTTAATGAGCAGTTTAAATCGCTTAGACAGCAAACAACTGCCATGAAGGTTGCTAATGGCATGCCCCGCCATCAACCCCCTAATCCACGTAAAGTGGGGGAGGAGGAAGATGATTATGTTGAAATGACTACCTACTTGCGGCGGATATGCCACGGAGAAGAGGACCCGAGGTGCGAGCAAATTCCGTGCTATGGGAGGTTGGCTTCAAACTTGACATACTAGAGTTCAATGGTTGCGTGCAGCATGAATAATTCCTGGAATGGGTTGAGACAGTGAAGGAAAACTATGGAGTTCAAGAGGGATGCCTTGAACAATCGGGTTCCTTTGGTCATAACAAAATTAGTTACTACAGTGGAGGAGGCTATGATTGAGTGGCCATTCACATAAAAAATTGTTCCAAATTCAATTGTAAATTTGAGTAAACCTAAACCTCCAATTTATGATGAAGAACCAGTCATTGATGAGGGATCGAATTCGATTAGTCAGGCATGTGTTGGGTTGTGCAAGCTGCTAGCATTTATGTCGTCACGTTCAAATCAAGTGGACAAGCAAAACTAACTACTTTGCTTGTGTTCGCTAAGGATTTGATCATGGCAATTGAAATTAGTGGTGAAGGCATCACCATAAACTTGTTAGAAGTTGACCAGTGTTCTCATCCTGCGGATCATCCATCAAAGTTGGGATAGAGCTATACATTAAAAAAATATATCGTCGATTAGAAAACACTTGTGACTTTCTATCATATTATGTCTTTTTTGATCAAATTCTTATGGAATTAAATATATTAAATAAAACAACCGGTTCTATCCCTGGATTGGATAGGGGATAGAACTATAGATATGGCAAGGAGGTGCCTAAAATGGAACTTAAGAGTCCAAAAGTGCCACATAAAATTGTGATAATTGCTCTTCTATGTTGTTTATTTTTATTTTTTGGCTAAAAAAGGGTAGAACTAAAATAACTGACACCATTGTCATGATTGCCCTTATATATGATTTAGTTATTCTACGGGATAGAGCCAACCATTATTTCTCCCAAGGAATAGGAAAACTGAGAGAAATAAATACCACCTTTTATTCCAAAAATTATGACAAAAATGGCAGATGCCTTTGTTATTATTAGTGTTGTAGTTTCTATGATTTTAGAACTAGCTAAGATGCGGAAACGTATTAACCATCATCTCTTGTTCAAAAATAAAGACCCAAGGTGTCTAGGTGTTGAAGACTTAGGCTTATCAAAAAGAGTAAATATTCTACTTTTTAAGTTAGAAGGAATATATTCTCTAAACAAACCCATAATGATTGTACTGGACACTCCAGAGTCCCTTCTAGAAATAGAAGGTTTGGATGATGAAGATAAAAATCAAATCGTCAGAAAAGCATTCGATTTTAGTAATACTTCTTATGCGTCAACGGCCCTATTCTATTCTAACCATGATAAACAGAAAGTTAAACCATGGTGGTATAGAATGCTACTCAAAAGAAAAGACCCCATTTTAAGGTTTATTACCAAATTGGGCTTATCTTGAAGAGTAAGAGTCTTATTCCTGTATAAAGGAATCTATACAATGACAAATTGCTTACAATCGTAAGTGACACTCAAGGTTGCGAGTACCTTCTAAAAAGAGAAGATTTTCAATATGAAGATTTCTTGGAGATCTTCACAAAACTGGAATGGTGGTATAAAATGCTACGCAAAAGAAAAGACCCAGTTTTCAGGTTTATTACTCTTGTATGAAGGCATCTATACGATCGACCAACTAAAAAGAACTGCAAGGAACACTGAGACTCGCAAGGCCCTTCTAGACATAGAAGATCTTGAAGACGAAGATTCCTTCGAGATCTTAACAAAATTGGAATGGTGGTATAGAACGCTACGCAAAAGAAAATTGATAACAAAAAAACCATGCATCATGCATGCAAGGCAAGCTAAATGATTACGCTTCATCATGTTTGGTTTCTTTCTTCCTAATATGGAAATAATAAGTCTACTTCAAAACCATAGACGTAGAGACCAACTTAAACAATCGATAAGTGCATATTAGTTTCATTTTACAAATGGTATTAAATTTGAATTTAGCTTCCATTAGAGCTTGTCCGACATTGGTTAATTATTACTTCCGAAACTAGTACGATCCTGGGTGGCCTCTCCACTCATTGCCAATTGGTTTTGAGTTTGATGCTTTAATATGGTATTAGAGCTAGGCTTTCGGAGGATTTTGGATAAGACTCCTTTACTTTATTTCCCTATTGTGTGTGCCTGAAGCACAACTTTTTTCATTGTTCGTTATGGTCCCTATAGGTTATGGATCCGTTGTTTATCTCTCCACGTGCGAGTCAGGGGACATACGTGTGTGGGACTGTTAGAGCTTGTCCTACATTGTTTAAAACTAGTATATGAGCCTAAGCGGTCTCTCTACTCATTGCCAATCAGTTTTGAATTGGATGCTTTAACAACTTCTAACTCGTAAAGAGACTCAACTCGTAAAATAAGAGAAGCATTTTTCTCACATATGGTTAAACAATACATGGCTAAGGGGAATACATCACAAAATTTCCTTTATTGGTGAACATGTACGTCGAAGTAACTGATATCCTCTATGAACTATAAACCTATATTGCCATTGCAATAATATGATTAAAAGCTGGACAATTTCAGATCAACTTAGAAATCTACATATCACCGTTAAACCAAAACATAGAGGACAACCACAGCACACTACTTGCCCCCAAGGTTCTAAAACTCGTCCGGCGCTCCCAGGGCGGCTGAGCACCTTCTAGCTTCCAGGGCTGAGTACTCGGCGCCTAGTCGAGCAATTAGTCAGGCTAGTTGGTCTAGTCGGGCAAGTCAGGCTAGTCGGTGAGGGGCCTTCTAGCGCCTTGGCGGCGAATACTCGGCCTTCCAGACCTTCTTTTAGAACATTGCTTGCCCCAAAACAGAATAGAAACGAATGGGTGTAGTAGACCTACAGTCAAACCTGTTTGTCAGCAGCTACCTTGAGCAACCGTAACTCCACTCTCGATATCATAATCCACGAAGTTGTGTCTTGATAACTCATATAGGTACCGTCTCACTTGACATGTAAAAACATTGGACATTTGTTCCTCAAACGACAGGAAAATAATATCTATTTACATGACCATTTTGAAGTCCTTACAACCACTTTGACAGCCCAAAACATTTCTGTAGTCCCATAACTCCACTTTGAAATTTCATTATTCCTGCACCATAGTGAAAAAAGTACCATGTACTTAATGTGGCCGCTAATCCTTATCGAGTTCAATTTTGTGGATAACAATGCCTAAAATCTCGATATCCTCTCAAGATTTAAGCTTTGTACTGATTCTATAATGTTGTTTAACAAGGAGCTATCTTTGTAGGATGTTCGTGCAATCCAGCATGGGGGGAAACCGGAGTGGCTAGACCTTTTGCTGATGAGAACCTTTTTTGGGTCTTGTGCAATTCATGAACCCCCAAAGAATATGCTAAACAATTACTGCATTGACTGTAACTTATCTGCTTGTGGCCATTGCATTGGTGTAGGTTCTCATGCAGAACACAGATTACTGAAACTTTATAGACATGTTTACAAGGATGTTGTCCTCCTGGATCAAATGCGCAAACATATTGATTGCACAAACATTCAGGTACCCTCCCTCTACTTAAAAGCTCCAGTGGACAACTTTTCTAGGCCACCTACCTCGTTTAGTCTACCTCAATTTTACTGTACTTGACAAGATCTGCACATGCTCATGAAAAAAGTATTTAACCTATCTTCTTCTTACAAGCTTGAGTTGTGATCCAATATGATGAACTAAATCCCTTTGACAATTATTAAAAGAAAATATTTCAACGCCATCCAAAGAAGCGTTTTCTCTTGCTTTTAGAGACTTCCATTCATTATTAAACTAGTCTGTACTGAACATGATTACGATAAGTCGCAAAAGAAGGGACATGATAAAAATAGATACTCCTACATTGCTACTGTTATTTATAAGAGAAAGAAAGAAGTGTGTAAGGTGTTAACCAACCCTACTACACCAGACTTTATTTATATTAGGAGAGAGACTAATACAATACTTAGCTACCCAATGTGGGACAACTAACAATAAAGCTTATTCTAACATCTAACACTCCCCCTCAAGTTGGAGAATAAATATCACAAAATCCCAGCTTGTTACATAAAAACTCTAAACGTGGCTTAAACAACGGCTTGGTGAAAATATCAGCCAACTGAGCTCCTGTAGACACAAATGGAGTAGATAATACACCCCCATCTAACTTCTCACGAACAATGTGACAATCTACTTCAATGTGTTTCGTTCTCTCATGAAATACTGGGTTTGAAGCAATATGTATGGCTGCTTGATTATCACAATGCATAGGAATAGGCAAATGCACATCAAAGCCTAACTCCGCGAGTAAACCTCTCAACCACACAATTTCGCAAGATGTCTGTGCCATGGCTCGATACTCCGCTTCTGCACTGGATCTTGCGACAACTATCTGTTTCTTGCTTTTCCATGTGACCAAATTGCCTCCAACAAAAGTACAGTACCCAGTAGTTGACCGTCGATCAGATGGTGATCCTGCCCAGTCAGCATCGGTAAAGGCTTCAACACGCAAATGACCGTTTGACCGATAAAACAGACCACGTCCAGGATGAGCCTTAAGATATTTTACAATACGAAGACAAGTTTCCCAGTGTGGAAGTCGAGGAGCTGACATAAACTGACTCACCATACTAACAGCGAATGAGATATCTGGACGTGTATTGGTAAGATAATTCAACTTGCCAACTAAGCGACGATACCGGTCTGGATGAGGAAATCTCTCCCCCTGATCAACACAAAACTTCACATTAGGATCCATTGGAGTCTCCACAGGTTTTGCTCCCAATAAACCTGTCTCCTCAAGAATATCCAAAGCATACTTCCGTTGGGACAAACTAATCCCATCCTTGGACCTTGCTACCTCAATACCCAAGAAATACCGCAGCTTACCCAAGTCTTTAGTGTGAAACTGACGCTGTAAAAACTGCTTCAACTCATCAATGCCGTACTGATCATCTCCAGTAATGATGATGTCATCCACATATACAATCAATACTATTCTTCCTCGCTCTGACTGTCGGAAGAATACAGAGTGATCCGAATGAGATCGACGCATACCAAATTTCAGCACAGCCTCACTAAACCGACCAAACCAGGCTCGAGGTGACTGCTCCAGACCATATAAAGCTTTGCGAAGACGACAAACCTGAGAACGCCCCCCCTGAGCAACAAACCCAGGAGGTTGCTCCATATAGACCTCCTCGAGTAGATCACCATGAAGAAAAGCATTCTTAACATCCAACTGATACAAGGGCCAGCCAAGATTGGAGGCCAAAGAAATAACCACCCGGACAGAATTGATCTTGGCAACAGGGGAAAAAGTCTCAGCATAGTCAACCCCATATGTTTGTGTATATCCTTTGGCCACAAGCCGGGCCTTATAGCGCTCAACAGTGCCATCTGGATTATACTTGACCATAAAGATCCACCGACAACCAACAGTAGACTTGCCTGATGGAAGAGAAACCAACTCCCAAGTGTCATTGTCATGGAGAGCAGTCATCTCACTCTCCATTGTTGTCCGCCACTCAGACAGAGAAAGAGCCTCCTGTACAGTGTTAGGAACATGTATGGAAGAGACAGAAGAAGTAAAAGCACGAAGAGAAGGAGACAGATGATCATACGAGACATAGTGAGAAATAGGATGAGAAGTACAAGTACGAGTACCTTTACGAATAGCAATGGGAAGATCAAGATCAGACAAGGGAGAAGAGACTACCGGATCATGCGACGGGGAAGATGTTGGAGCGGGCACTGGTGGGGCGGGCGCTACGGGTACCTTGTCACGACGAACATATACCTGCAAAGGTTTCTCCTGCAAGGATTGAGGAGGTGGAACAGAAGGTACGGCCATAGGAAAGACAGACTCATCTCTAACAGTGTGTGTATCCGAATAAAATGGTAATGACTCATTAAATGTAACATCAGCAGACACAAAATGTCGACGTAATGATGGCGAGTAACAGTTATACCCTTTCTGTGTGCGGGAATAACCTAGAAAGATGCACTGAATGGACCGGGGATCAAGTTTGTCCTGATCAGGATCTAGAGCATGAACATAACAGGTGCTCCCAAAAATCCGAGGAGGTAAAGAGTGAAGTGGACGACCAGGGGATAAGACCGCATAGGGTATCTGACCACCCAGGACGGTGGAAGGCATACGGTTGATCAAATAACATGATGTAAGGACAGCATCACTCCAATAAGACTTAGGTACTTGCATCTGAAATAACATAGCACGCATAACTTCTGACAAATGTCGAATCTTGCGTTCGGCAACCCCATTTTGTTGTGGAGTTCGAGCGCAAGACGTCTGGTGTATAATGCCATGATCAGCAAAGAATTGAGAAAGAGCATTACGATAATATTCACGTGCATTATCAGAACGAAATAGACGAATGCAAGTATTAAACTAAGTCTTTATTTCCATAAAAAATTGCTGAAAAATGGATGACAACTCTGACCTAGCCTTCATAAGATAAATATATGTCACTCGAGAGAAATCATCTACAAAAATAACAAAATACTGAAAACCAGATAAACTTGGGACATGTATGGGTCCCCAAATATCTGAATGAACTAATTCAAAAGGATGCGACACACGACGCTCTACCCGAGGATAATAAGACACTCGACGATGCTTACTGAACTCACAGACTTCACAAGATAAGCTATTAATACGACTACATGAAGGTACTAGTTTCTTCAAACTCTGGAGGGAAGGATGACCAAGGCGACAATGATGGTGATATGGAGATTCTGATGACTGAAGAGCAATAGACTGAGGTTGAACATCGCGGACAAAGTAATATAGGCCACCACGCTCAGTACCCCCACCAATCTTCCTTCCCGTCTTGAGATCCTGAAACACACAATCATGAGGAAAAAATGTGATGGAGCAATTTAGAGACTTGGTAAGCTTACTAACAGACATAAGATTAAAGGGAAACCGAGGAACACGTAACACAGACTCCAAAGTAAGAGAGGAATTGATAGGGATAGAGCCAAAACCAGTAATCTCAGTGGTAGAACCATCTGCTAGAGTAACACGAGAGAGTTTACTAACAGATTGATGATCAATAAAGGAAGTAGAAATACCAGTCATATGATCAGAGGCACCAGAATCAATAATCCAAGGAATAGAAGCAGAAGAAGAGGCAACACAAGCAACGGAAGAACCTGTCGATATGGAGATTCTGATGACTGAAGAGCAATAGACTGAGGTTGAACATCGCGGACAAAGTAATATAGGCCACCACGCTCAGTACCCCCACCAATCTTCCTTCCCGTCTTGAGATCCTGAAACACACAATCATGAGGAGAAAATGTGATGGAGCAATTTAGAGACTTGGTAAGCTTACTAACAGACATAAGATTAAAGGGAAACCGAGGAACATGTAACACAGACTCCAAAGTAAGAGAGGAATTGATAGGGATAGAGCCAAAACCAGTAATCTCAATGGTAGAACCATCTGCTAGAGTAACACGAGAGAGTTTACTAACAGATTGATGATCAATAAAGGAAGTAGAAATACCAGTCATATGATCAGAGGCACCATAATCAATAATCCAAGGAATAGAAGCAGAAGAAGAGGCAACACAAGCAACGGAAGAACCTGTCTGAGCAAGCGTAGCAGTGGAGGAAGATCCTGCAGATGACTGTTGAAATGCCACAAAGCGTTGGTACTCCTCAGCAGAAATAGTCACTGGTTGATCAGCAGAGTGATGGGATGGCACTGTTTCCTCAAAAGTGGCAACCTGATGAGCCTGGGGATAACCATGAAGCTTATAACAGTAATCCACCGTATGGCTTGTACCCCCACAATGAGTACACGATCGGGTACCACGGCCACGACCATAACTACCTGAACCACCTCCCCCTATCGTGCGACCATAATGTCCTCCATCACGACGACCATTGAACCCAGAAGTACCACGGCCACTAGAACTATAACCAGAATCACGGCCACCAGAACTACGGCCACCAGAACCACGGCCACGACTGCTAAACCCAGAATCACGACCACGTCCATTACCACCAGAACCAAAACCACCAGAGACAGCGGAAGTCAAAGCTGAACGCTCAGAGTAAGACACAGGAGTAGGTGTAGAACGAGAGGCAGAAGATTGACGAAGTCGACTGAAGACCTCGCTGAGAGAAGGTAGGTCACTAGATCCCAAAATCTGATTACTAACGGGATCAAAATCTGAGGAGGCACCAGATAGGAATCGAGCAACCTCCATACGCTCACGTTGGCACCGCACAGCCTGAATATCAGAAGACAGTGGCTCACAAACACGAAGTTCATCCCGAATACGACGAAACTTAGCATAATACTCCTCGAAAAATAAGCTACCCTGAGAGATAGAAAAGAATTGCTGATGAAGATCATAAGTGCGACGGAGATTGTTCACACCAGAATACATCTCCTGAGCCTGTGTCCATACCTGTTTGGCTGTGTCTAAGAACATCAGTGAGCCAGCAATATCTTCATCCATACTATTCCACAACTGACTACGGATCCGAGCATCCCTAGGTTTCCACAATGTAGTATCTGAAGGGGGATCATCAGTCAAGAACTGAGACTCGGACTCCCCCTCATAATAAACCTCAACTGCCTTAGCCCAAATATCATAATTTTTACCATTCAACCGTGTGGATGTAATTGGCAGCCTCTGAGAAGAAGTGGAAGAACTACCCACAATACTAGAACTTGAACTTGAACTAGAACTAGTTGCAGAAGCAGATTTTTCTTCAGACATGTTGCCAAGCAATAATAAGCACAAACAGATTACAGAGAACCAACTACTGGCAACCAAAATCAACCACAAACTACTAATCCGCTGGAACAAAGATAAATAACTAATCAAGCGGAACAAAACAACGAGCTATCTGCCTCTGCCACTGCTGAACCAAATCAAATACTAAAACAAAAATATGATCATATCAGAAACAAGAGCTGCAAACCGAGAACACCATAAAAACACCACAGAACATCATTCATCGACATCATCTGGAGAACAGGGTCGAAATCAACAGCTTCGAATACCCCTTGCGAGCAAGAAGGAGTTCGAAATCAACAGCATATGTTCGAAATCAACAAAACAGGTTCGTAATCCACTCTGTGAGACTTGAAAGCAACAGAATAGGTTTGAATAGGGGTCGATTTAGGGTTTCGAACTGGGTCTTGTTCGAATGGGTCGATTGAGGTCGATTGAGGGTTTCAATGGTGATGTGGGTGTCGATTTTGGGTTTACAGGTCAAATTGAGGGTCGATTTTGGGTTTACACGTCAAATTGAGGGTCGATTTTGGGTCTATAGGTCGAAGTGAGGGTCGATTTGAGAATTTTAGGTCTCGATTTAGGATTTTCAGAGATATAACGAACTGGGTTTGATCAATTGTGGGTCTGGGTTTGATCGATTAGGGTTTGTATTCGTGATGGGTAAAAGAGACGAGTGTAGCTGATTTAGGGTTGATGACGTCAGTGGTTGGTGGCTAATGATGGCTGGTTATGAGTTAGGGTTTGGGTTATGGGTTAGGTTTGGGTTAAGGGTGGCTCTGATACCATGTTATTTATAAGAGAAAGAAAGAAGTGTGTAAGGTGGTAACCAACCCTACTACACCAGACTTTATTTATATTAGGAGAGAGACTAATACAATACTTAGCTACCCAATGTGGGACAACTAACAATAAAGCTTATTCTAACATCTAACAACTACTATTCTAGGCTTGCTAAGTCATGCATCTATCAAGGAAACTCTAGATAGCGCTCTTACATAAA
Source organism: Vaccinium myrtillus (assembly GCA_016920895.1). Classification (NCBI taxonomy): domain Eukaryota; kingdom Viridiplantae; phylum Streptophyta; class Magnoliopsida; order Ericales; family Ericaceae; genus Vaccinium; species Vaccinium myrtillus. Next base: position 2,521,978 of record CM029277.1, on the reverse strand, counting down.
AAGTTCAACATTCTTACAAGGAAAACACTTCTCCACTATGTGAAAAGCATGGATATTTATGGTCGCCAACTGAAATGGATTGCAGTTCTTCAGGAGTCTGTACTCCAGAAAGTCCACTAGATTCCTCAAAGAGAAACTACATGACCACTTCATATTGAACATGCTCTCAATGAATGGATTGGCTGTTAGCAGTTAACTGAGAGATGGATTGCACTATGCAGTTCATACTATGCAACCCAATTGTTTCATCATGAAAATAATTCAATCATAAATTTCAATGCTTGTAATTGAAGAATGATGTTTGGGCAACTTACAACTGATCATAAATGGCTCAAGCATCTGAAAGCCACCGACTCCTAGGCCCTAGCAATTACGTGACACTGCAACCAGACCAGTGGGGAATCACCATATGGGAAAACTGTTTCCAATTGTTAGCATAGTTATCAACGCTGAATTTCTATTTAGGATTCTCAATAAAAAATAGTAATGATGTATGAAATACTGCTAATGAAAAAATGCGCTTAACAAATAGCAATATACATGATTCACATCATTTTCAGAGTCCAACTTTTAACTTTCTTCTTAATTAGCATAAAGATCTTTTGTGCTTCATTTAGCAGTAGATAGACGGAGTCATTTTATCTCTATGATTTGACTTTACCTAGTTGCATTTTATTTTTAACTTTAGGCATACAGGAGTAACAAGCAATTGGTGATTTGCCTGCATCCACTTCCCCACTCTGGCAAATGCACAAGAGAAGAAGCTGCATGTGAAACATGCACGAGGGTACTACTCAACCCAAATGCAAACCGCTATTGCAGCATTGAATGCAAGGTAAGAAGGAAAAGACGGATAGAATCGATTTGACTTCATTACTTTTCTATTCAAACAATTATTCAATATGTTCACCTACTATGTTATAATTTTCAGGCCAAAGCATTTCTAAAAAAGCCAAATGACATGGAACCTCCATTTCTTGCTATCCATAGCCCATCCTCACCAGAGCCAAAAGCCAAGCGATCTAGGAAAGGGGTACCTCACAGGGCTCCCTTTCAATGAGATTTGAGTGAGCTTCCCGTCATTGACGGTATGTGAAAGTGGAAGAGTTCACTTCATGAAGAACTTTGATGGTACTTGAGCTATGACTCTTATGTTTTTGTTTGTGTGCTTTGTCCTGTAGACATTGCATTTTCATAGATAACTATCATGTGTGTGAGCAAAGCCTTAGAAAGGGATTCTAAGGCCAACATAATAAGGGGACCTAGTGCAGAGAAGGGGTACCCCCATAGGGTTCCCCCTCCCTTTTCTGAAGCCTTGTATGAGGTTACTGCCCTGTCCTCCTATTTTAAAGTGAAGCATTGACTTCATGAAGCAGAAACCATGGTATGTTTCTGAAATATGGTTCTCTTTTATTTGTTGCACTTCTTTCAAGCAAGAGCCCGTAGAGATCCTTATCATGCAAAACATTTGTCAGTTGTATCTAAGGGCTAATATAGGGAAGCTGATGGAAAGAAGGAAATGGGTCTTCTGAGGCTCACGTTGGTGACTTTGGATCCTTGTAAACAGCCATAAAATCCCTTGGTATGGCTTATTAGATCACTCAAAAAAAATTAAGTGTAAGCATTCACTTCATGCACCTAGGAAAATTGGAATTTGAAACATACTACTGTGTGTTTTTGCTCCTAAGCACTAAACCCAACCCCACACTTAAGCTTCTCATGAATCACACTTGAGACATATCCGTTTGCTTCAACGCAAAATGTTCTACGTTAAAAAATAATACCTGTGAAAATGACATTACAGAAAAGCTTTCTTTCCCGTTATTATTTTTTCGCGTTTGCTTAGGCTACTTCAAAATAGAGTTTTCAAAACAAAGCTTGCAGTGTACAATTGCTGGAGCCCGAAAATCTCAGGCTCCTCCGTGCCCTCCACATCATCCTTGCCAAGTGCTGAAGCACCGTGTCCATTAGTAATAACTTTACAGAAAAGCTATCTTTTCGTTAACACATTTTTTCGCGTTTGCTTAGACTACTTCAAAATAGAGTTTGCAAAACTAAAGCTTACAGTGTACAATTGTTGGAGCCCGACAATCTCAGGCTCCTCCGTGCCCTCCACATCATCCTTACCAAGGGCTGAAGCACCGTGTTCATTAGTAATTCCTTCAGCACAGTTTAAGCAAAGATTAACTTCCCGACTTTCGGAGCGTAAGTCCCTTTCGTGGCTTTGGATGGAAAATACCTTTCACAAAAAAAAACACTATGCTTCCTTTTTGTTCAACCAAACTCAGAAAAATGAGTAAAATATTTTCTGTTGAAACAAAGGCAGATTCTTTTTTTAGATAAAAAAAAAAAGGCAAATTTAGCTCCATGTTTTTTGATAACTCATAGTGTTTGGACTAGCTTACGCACACTTCAACTAATCTTTGAGGGGCCAATCCCACCGTTCAGTACCCAGGGGAGCAGATTTGACTCCATGTAGTCTGTTCTACTTCTACTGGAACTTACTTAGAGTGGCATATGTTCATTCTTCATGGAAAAAGGCTACAACAACATCGACCTCGCCTTCTACTACCTTAAGTTGACGTCATATTTCTTTCCAAATACCCCAGTTATTAAATGATGAACAAGACAGATGCTGGAACAGAACTATAAAACAACGTATTTGAGGCAAAATATCCAAGTTGGTAGCAAACAGCCAAACAAAACCCCAAGGGGTTGTCACAGTTGGTGGGGCTTACCATCCAGCTCGATTTCACTCGGCAGAGATTTGTTGCAAATGCATAGAAAAGCCTGCGGCAGACACTGGAGATTTAGTCCGATTATCAACACTTTTCATTACAGAAAAAAAAAAAAAAAAAAAAAAGAGCCAAACATTATGAGAGAGAGAGTTGGAGACCTGAGGAAGACAGAAATAGATCGATTAAACTGTATTTCCCAATCAGAAGAGCTTCACGTGCGAACAGCGGTCCATTGAACCTTATTGATTCAGTTTCTTTTCAGCAGCTAATAACTGTATTATCAGTTCCATTCAAGGGTCCCACTCCAACTACTCTCCCGAGGATCTTGTCGAGTATCTTAAGCAAAAAGGATTGGCCTAAGACTGCCATTTTTGCCACTAATATTAATATTAATAACTACTTATTGGAGAAGTCGCTTCGCTCGCTAAGGTACTTTCTTCCTTCGGATTACTAAGGGGCAGGTCCAATCTATCTAGCTAGGGCGGAAGGGCCGGGTATCCATGTGGCTGGGAGCCCTCACAACCCAAGCAAGACGACGCAATTATCAGGGGCGCACTCTACCACTGAGCTATTTTTCTTCTATTTCTCTTTCCCATGTAGTTATTTTCTTTAGCTATTCTCTAGTGCAATTAGGGAGAAATCTAAAGCAAATAAACAAATATGTTCTATTTCGAGAAGAAAGACCAGTGCTTTCTACTTGTTGCAGAAGAATTATTCTCGTCGGCATCCAAGTTGAAAGAGATAAATTGAAGAAGTATGGTCTCTGGACCGTACAGGGTCGGCAACCAATTTTTTATGATTTCACCTCAAACGGTCACATGTGCATCCTTATTTCGAAAGCCAAAGTGTGCACTAATGTCTAATGGTCCAAGACTCGACCGGATTACTGGGGGAGTTGCTCCCCATCAAGACCCATCCCACTCTATTTTTGGGCCACCACAATGATAATCCAAACTGTTCATTTCCAAGACCTCGTCGAGAAAATTGAAAGTAATAAAATTAATTAGATGGGCACACTAAATAATCATATCTTGTTTTGCAAATTGAATGATTAGTTCAAAATCTTTGGTCATCCAGTTTGCAAAACAAGAAATAAGTAGAAGCATGGCAATCAAAGTAAGATAAAGCAAAAGAGATGAGGGAGACAAGGAACAGAGAAAAAATATAGTTCAAGGCTGGCTCTGAGTTCCCTATCCAATGAAGTCTCTTGAGTTCACCATGCAATGAAGTCTCTTGAGTTCCCTATCCTTACCAAACCCTTGAATGCTCAAATTCGTTGCTTAAAAATCTCAAGACTATCACATGCAATTCTGATACCCCATTGTCAATATTATTCACCAACTCTTTAACCTTCTTAATCACTTCTAAAAGTCAATCTTGACTCGCACAGCCTCCGTTCATTATAATTAGTTAGGGAAAGTAACTCCACAATACCAGAGTTCTTATCAACCCATTAAAGAATCAAGCAAACTTCGTCATTACTGCTGAGTGAAACATCAAAACTGACTAGATCACATTGAATCATGATGTTCCTTTAAACCAGGCTCTTGTCTAATCCCTTCTCTCTCTCCATCTGTAATTGCCATCAATTTTAAACTTCTGAAGTCCTCAAAACCAAACCCATCCCTTTCAGAAGAAAGCATAGGAATTGGAGTACACCCCATATCCTCCGTACGAGGCACTATGGGAAAGTCAATATGTAGCCGCTAATTGTTTCCTTTGTCTAGGGGATGTAAAAGAGGGCTTTCTTGTCTAAAGGCAGGGGTGAGCTACTTCTCCAAAACCCCTAAGACAACCACAGAATTCTGCACCTAAACATTTGGCCCCTTCACCTCTACGTGCAGCTCATTCCCAAAGAGGAATTTTAGCGGACAACATCTTCTTGTGCCATCTCAAAGCTCTTGGAAACCATCATGAAGAAGGACATTCATAGCCTAGCAACCCATTATAAACTTCAAATTGTGCAAATTAGAAGCCAGCAAAATCAACTTTTCAACCAATTACCATTCAGTTCAACAATTTCTCTTCTAGTTTGGTGAAAAACCACAGAATAATTTTTTGATGGATTTAAAAACTGGAGTAAGTTATGCCTTGATGGATCCATGTTCCGCGAAAAAAGTATTTCAGCCTACTAGGAATATGCAAAGGCAGACCAAAAAGTTATCTGGAATACAGTTGGACATTAGAAAGAAGAAACTAGGCAACTAGTGGCCTTCATATATTTGTTAGTTACAAAAAATCTACTTACGAAGGGGAAAACGGTCCGTGTGTGCTAATACATTTTAGTATCTTTAAACAAAATTACGTTATCTCACAAGTATGAGGACTAAATGAAGTTCAAGAACCAACTTTTATAAGGCTGCAATTGTTAATAGGGTGGTCATGAATAACTTGAACTTTATCCAATTAAAGCTCATTTGACTGTTTATTACTACATCAAGCCATCTCAGCCATAGTCTTACATGAAGCTCATTAAGACAACGACTTGATCATGGGAAGAACAAGGCCAACTGCTGAACAATGAGTAAGTGTTTAACTAGTAATTTCCATTCACTTTAATTTCAAACCTACTAAAAGAACTTTTTCCGTTTCTTTCTACTGTGAGATTACAAGTCCTCAGGGTTGATTGGATGCATGAATCCTACATAACGTGATTGCGAGATGGTGCTCCTCACAGTAGTTGCTCAGCAACACCTCATGAGGCCTTCCATTTCATAAGCCATTGAATGGTTGAGCAAGTTACCCTTGTTCGCAAAAATTCACATCGCATTTATGAGAATCAGTTATATGACAGCAGTTTTTGTTTGTACTCAAAGAAACTATTGTATTGAAATCTGTAATTCAAAAGAAGTTTAGTAATTGTATTCCTGAGAAATAACAACTATATCATGCAAGGCCCGCTTAATTGTTGTTATCACGGCACTCAACTACTTAATGGCTTATTAAATCCAAGCCACTTAAAGTATCCAAACCATGAATTGGCCGAAAATTTTGGACAACAAATGATTATTTGACCACCTCTCCCCTCAATATAAAAAACCTCAATCTTGTATGACTAAATTGTTTTTTTGAACACTATCAGAAAAGGTAGAATGCTAAATCTCTTCTCTTAATTTCAATATTATTTCCAGATACTACTTGACTTTATAAGATAGGTCAAATCTAACATTATTACCAGATTCACAAATAACTTTAAGGTGTAAAAAGATTTACATGATATTTGAATGAAAGCAAATTTGAGAACTTAGCAAAGAATATTTAAGACGCTACTTAGTATTATGAATTAGATGTTATTTAATTCCTTAGTTTTTTCACAATTACTTGGTAAGGGTTAACAACATCATATGTGATATATTTGCTAAGAAGCATGAACATGTCTACCGGTCTTATGTATCTGTGAAAAAACATGTGTCGGACACAGCCATGACAAGTCACACTAGACAAATGTCGAAGAGATTTAATACGTGTCTGATGTTCTAATAAAAATTCTTTCAGTTGGAGATGCTGGGGACATGCTAGAACGCGTTGAGGATATAATGTGGGCATGTTAAGGACAACATAGGAGGTCATATTGCGATACTAAAAATTGAGTTACATTGAAATCATGTATGGTTAGTTTATGATTTAGTGAGTTCCATGAAGTTAATAGTATTTTTGTGTTTTCACCCTAATTCGACATAAACAATTTTATGATTTTCCTACAAAATTATAAGAAATTCAACCAATATATTTGTATACATGTATTAAAGTCAATGTCTCAGTGTCCTTATCTTTGGAAAAATGACGTGTCTGTGTGTAGTTGTGTCATATCTGTATTTGTATCCGCGCTTCTTAGCATGTCTATATAGAGGCTAATTAGAGAACTTAGTAAAGAATCTTTGGCAACTAATGACTCAAATTTGTATATTAACTACAACTTACTAGGTGTAATTAATTACCATTGTACAGCATTATAAGGCTATTAAGGGAATTTACTAAAGAATGCTTGGTTGCTAATGAATTAAATATGCATTAATTACACCTTAGTAGGTGCTTCAATGGCAGTAGTTAACAACGGGGCATAGTTACTCTTACATAAAAGACCTGACTTTAATGAGTATGCAATTCTATGTTAGCGCCTTGCTTTTTGCTAAACCCTCATATTGTACCCATTAACACCTTTGCACAGCTCATGCTACACACAACTCATAATAGTAGACTAGTTACGACATAATACTTCCCTTGTGGAAATCATGAAATATGGTTTTCGAAATCAATTAAACTTTTCAAACTTAAACCTAAAACAAATGAAACATTGATAAATATTCAGTTAAAACTAAAAGATTAAGGAACAGAAGTATTCCAACCATAGTGACTTGAGAACAAGTAGAAAATTGAGCCAAAACAAGCTAATGAAAAAAGTTTGAGCTCATACTTGGACAAAGCTTACTCCCCATATTTCTCTATTCACTTTCGTTAGGTGGAACCGTGGAAGTAATGGTAATTTGTTAAGTTACAAGACAAAAAACTATAATGTCAAAGTGGCAACACCTCAGCATTTGCTCATAAATGTAAATGCCCATTTCAAATTTGCCAGTGGGTTGTGGAATGAAAAGCCTGTTCTATGTGGACCCAAGTCTTGCTGGAGTCGGGTGTGACAATTTTTATATGGAAGCTAATCCTTTGTTTTGTACAATAAAGGAAATGAAGGTAAGAAAAACTTAACCGCGTATCGCTATAGAAAGGAATATATCTTTCAAACATTTTTAAATTTGGTTGACCAGAAGGGAAATATTGCTCTCTCGTTTTACATTTCCTTAACTATGAATATGTAAGTGGTTTAATTGGAGGGTAAAAGTGAAGAGATATGGACAAGAGTACAGGAGTTCCAAAACTAGTGCGGCGAAGTGTTTGAGAGTTCCCTCTGTTCTTCTCCTCTTCCCAAAAGACTACCTTCCCTTGTTCCTATTGTTGGAAACAAGGGAAGGGAACCCCCAAAGATTATTTTCCTTTGCCTTAAAATCCTCACACTATCCCCCACCCTAGTCATATCCCTATTATCCTTCCATTCCTCCATTCAGTCACATCAAAAGGAGCACAAAATTTCTGTCAACTTCACTAAAGGAGAATGGCTTCCTCTACCTCAGTCCAGGTACCTAAGTTTTAGACACAATTTCTACATCCATCTTCTTCCAAGTAACTTGTACAAAACAAATCCTTCTATGATTCGTGAATCTTACTTGGTTCATGGAATTATTAGATCAAAAGAGGTAACATTAATTCAAATTTAGGTTTTCCAAGAGGTGAACTTGAAAAGAGAGAAAGAAAAGCTATGCACTGTTTTTTGTTTTGCTTTGAAAAATAGCATCCAAGTTTTACCTCTTTCCCCTTGTGATAAGTGTGATCCCGAAAGGATCATCCAATATAAACAGTGATGCTACAATGGGGTCAGATTACATTAGTTGTAAGTGTGTATTTGTCAATAAAAGAAGTAAAGAAAGCACATTCAAAGAATGCAATAGTCAACAATTTTAGTTGTTAATCGTGATTTGTACATATCTACCAATTCGTTGTTATAATCAAATACAACGGACAATCATAGTACCGGTTTTCAAGCCGTTATTCATTAGAGTAATGGGAATTTAGATTCCTTCAACGAGATTAACTTCCAACCTAATGAAAAAGGGGAGAAATAAGTACAAGTTTCATAGTGCTGGACCTATTCGATTCTAGTCGTCTAGAACACATTTCCATCATTATGTCTCAACAGAAATCTCATTCTCCTTAAGTTTATCAATTTTAAATACGATAGCTTTTAGTTAGAAACTTAGAAATAAATTATAAGATGCTTAGAAAATAAAAAACTCAAATTTGGCTAAGACAAAAACTAATACATCACCTAGTTGTGGACTGCCACGGTCTATCATTAGCTGCCGCAGGTACCGTGGCAGGAAAATTTATCCATAGCAAAAACTAGTATCCTGCCTAGTACAGAGACCTTGGGATAAATTGCTTCTAAGGACTAACTAAAATTTGTCTTGGGAACCCGACATTAAGCCTCTTGTACCCACTAATAAACGTACCTGAGATACATTTCCTGTAGCTCCTGGAAGGACGTATACTAGCTGTTAAAACAGAAGGGGCCATTGCGGCTGGATAACAGCCCCTATTGATGGTAGAGGTGAAATTTCATCTTCTAAGTCTCAGATAATTGAATCTGTCTCAGACGCTAATAAAGAAGGCAAAGTTCCCGTCCACTCTGCCATACCAAAATGTGACCTTCCAGAAAAGCTATATCAATGATAGGCTGATAGCCAATACAAAATTGTTGCCCTCTGGAAAAAGCCCTACATTATTCCATATTACTTGATACCCAGGCGACGTGGGTCTTCGCTTTACGGGGGTCCCCTAAGATCAATTCCACTACAATTCTAGTAATCAAAGAGAAATCATAAAGAAAAAAGGATGACTTGTAATTCAGTAAACTGAAATATCATGCAAGAAGTTATTGGACATCGGCTTCTCGTGGATGCAAACAAACAAAGATACATAGTCATAAAAAAAATATCATGTGAGCTCAATCATCTGATTTGGCTTTTTGTACACATACAGTCAATTTACCATGAAATACCATGCATGTCACGAAAGCTAAATGATTATGCTTGATCATGTTTGGTTCACTTTCTTCCAAATACGGAAATAATAAGTCTACTTGAAAACTATACACCTAGTGACCAACTTAAACGACCGTTAAGTGCAAATTATTTTCATTTTGCAGATGGTATTTGAATTTAGCTTCCGTTAGAGCTTGTTTCACATTGGTTGTAACTTCCAAAACTAGTATATGAGCCTGGGTGGCCTCCCCACTCATTGCCAATTGGTTTTGAGTTGGAGGCTTTAACATGGTATCAGAGCTAGGCTTCCGGAGGCTTTTGGTCAAGACTCCTTTAATTGATTTCACTGTGTTTGTGCCTTTAGTGCACCTTTTTTCGTTGTTCGTTGTGATCCCTATATGTTATGCCGTTATGGATCCGTTGTTTACCTCTCCATGTGCGAGTCAGGGGTCGCACGTGTGGGAGACTGTTAGAGTTTGTCCTACATTGGTTAATTATAGCTTCTGAAACTAGTATATTGGCCTGAGCGGTCCCTCCACCCCCCGTTGCCAATTGGTTTCAACTTTCGAGTTGGATGCTTTAACAGCTTTCAACCCATAAAGAGGCTCAACTCGTAAAATAAGAGAAGCATTTTTGTCACATCTGGTTAAACAGTACATGGCTAAGGGGAATACACCACAACATTTCCTTTATTGTTGAACATGTACATCAGAGTAAGTGAGTAAGTGATATCCAATATGAACTATAAACCTTTATGAGTGTTGCAGTAATATGATTAACAGCGGGACAATTTCAGATCAACTTAGTAATCTACATAGCCTCGTTAAACCAAAACATAGTGGACAACCACAGCACACTACTTGCCCCAAAAGAGAATTTGTAGTAAGAGTAGAATCAAATCGGTGTAGACCTACAGTCAAACCTGGTTGTCAGCAGCTACCTTGAGCAACCATTACTCCAATCTCGATATAATAATCCATGAAGTTGTGTCTTAATATATCATAAAGGTACCATCTCACCTGACAAGTACAAATATTGGAAATTTGTTCCTCGAACAACAGGAAAAAAAGTGTCTATTTGCACGCACATTTTTTAGGTTCTTACAACCACTTTGACAGCCCAAAACATTTCTGTGGTCACATAACTCCACCTTGAATAGTGAAAAAAGTAGCATGTACTCAATGTCGCCGCTAAGCCTTATAGAGTTCATTTTTGTGGATAACAATGCCTGTTTTGATATCTTTCAAGATTTAAGCTTTGCACTAAGTCTATAATGTTGTTTAACAAGGAGCTATCTTTGTAGGATGTACGTGCAACCCAGCATGGGGGGAAACCGGAGTGGATAGAACTTTTTCTGCTAAGAACCTTTTTTGGGTCTTGTGCAATTCATGAACCCCCGAAGAATAGGTTAAACAATTACTGCATCGATTGTAACTTATCTGCCTGTGGCCATTGCATTGATGTAGGTTCTCATGTAGAACACAAAGTACTGAAACTTTATAGACATGTTTACAAGGATGTTGTCCCCCTGAATGAAATCCAGAACCATATTGATTGCTCAAACATTCAGGTACTTTCCCTCTACTTTAAAGCTCCAATGGGAAACTTTTCTAGGCCACCTACCTCATTTAGTCTACCTCAATTTTCCTGTAGTTGACAAGATCTGCAAATGCTCATGAAAAAAGAATTTAATGTATCTTCTTACAAGCTTGAGTTGTCATACGATATCATGAACTTTACATCCCTTTGACAGTGATTAAAAAAAAAATTCAACGTCATTCATGGAGTTCACCGTCTTTATATTGTTTTCTCTTGCTTTTAGAGACTTCCATTCATTGTTAAACTAATCTGTACTGAACATGATTGCAATAAGTCACAAAAGAAAGGACATGATAAAAATAGATACATTGCTACTATTCTAGGCTTGCCAAGTCATCCATCTATCAAGAAAACACCAGATAGCACTCATACGTTAAAAGTTCAACATTCTAAGAGGAAAACACTTCTCCTCCACGTGAAAAGCACGGATATTTATGGTCTCTAACTGATAAATGGATAGCAGTTATTCAGGAATCAACACTCCTGAAAGTCCACTAGATTCCTCAAAGAGAAATTCCTCAAAGTCCACTATAATTCAAAGATAAATTTCAATTCTCGTAATGGAAGAATGATATTTGGCCAACTTACAACTGATCATAACTGGCTCAAGCATCTGAATGCCACTGACTCCTAGCAATTACGTGACACTGCAACCACAGTCCCAGACCAGTTGGGGAATCACCCTGTGGGAGAACTGTTTCACCTTGTTAGCGTAGTTATCAACACAGATTTCTATTTGAGATTCTGAATAAAATATAGTATTCTTAATGATGTTTGAAATGCTGCTGCTACGGAAAAAATGCGCTTAACTAACAGCAATATACATGATTCACATCATTTTCAGAGTGCACCTTTTAACCTTCTTCTTCCTTAGCATAAAGATCTTTTGTGCTTCATTTAGCAGTAGAGAGACCGAGTCATTTTCTCTCTATTATTAGAGTTACCAAGTTGCATTTATTTTAACTTCAGGCATACAGGTGTAACAAGCAATTGGTGATAGCCCTGCATCCTCTTCCTCACTCTGGCTTACAGACAAGTGAAGAATTTGCATGTGACACATGCAAGAGGGTACTACTCCACCCAAATGCAAACCGCTATTGCTGCATTGCTTGCAAGGTAAGAAGTAAAAGAATGGATTAATAAACTTCACTTCATTCCTTTTCTATTGAAACATCTATTCAATATGTTCAAGTACTGTATTATAATTTTCAGGTCCAAGCATTTCTAATAAAGACAAATGAAATGGAACCTCCATTTCTTGCTATCCATAGCCCATCCCCACCAGAGCCGAAAGCCAAGCGATCTAGGAAAGGGGTACCACACAGGGCTCCATTTCAATGAGATTTGAGCGAGCATGAGATTTGAGCGAGCTTCCCGCTCATTGATGGAATGTGAAAGTGGAAGAGTTCACTTTATGCAGAACTTTGATGGTTCGTGAGCTATGACTCTTGTGTTTTTGTTTGTGTGCTTTATCCTGTAGACATTGAATTTTCATAGATAACCATCATGTGTGTGAGCAAAGCCTTTTTTTTTTTTTTTAAATGGCAGAACAATTAGTGTGAGCAAAGCCTTAGAAAGGGATTCTAAGGCCAACATAATAAGGGGACCTAGTGCAGAGAAGGGGTACCCCCACAGGGTTTTTCCCCTTTGCTGAAGCCTTGTATGAGGTTACTGCCCTGTCCTCCTATTTTAAAGTGAAGCATTGACTTCATGAAGCAGAAACCATGGTATGGTATCTGAAATATGATTCTATGTTTTAATTTTGGTTCTCTTTTATTTGTTGCACATTTGTGAGCACTTTGGATCCTTGTAAGGTACCCAATTCCTTCTGTCCATTTATAAACAGCCATAAAATCCTTTGGTATGGCTTATTATATTGAGTATCCCAGTAAGGTACCCAATACCTTGGGTCCGTATATAAACAGCCATAAAATCCCATGGTATGGCTTATTAGATCACTCAAAAAAAAAAAAAAAAAAGTGTAAGCATTCACTTCATGCACCTAGGAAAATTGGAGCGAAGATTAACTTCCCGATGCTCCCCTTTTGTTCAACCAAACACTGAAAAATAATGAATAAAATATTCTGTCGAAACAAAGGCAGATTCTTTTCTCTCTTTTTTTAGATCAAAAAACGAAGGCAAATTTAGCTCCATGTTTCTTGGTAACTCAGTGTTTGGACTAATTTACGCCCACTTCCACTAATCCTTTTGGGCCAATCCCACCGTTCACTATCAAGAACATCAACCTCTACTATTACCTTAAGTTGAAGTCATATTTTTTTCCAAATACCCAAGTTATTATGAACAAGACAAATGCTAGAACAGAAACAATGAAACAACGTATTTGAGGCAAAATATCCAAGTTGGTAGCAAACAGCCAAACAAAAACCCAAGGGGTTGGTCAATTCCACTCAGCAGCGATTTGTCGCAACCACATAGAAAAGGCTGTGGGAGGGACCGGAGAGATTAGTCCGATTCATCAACACTTTTTCATTAAAAAAAAACTAAAAAAAAACAAACATTATACGATATGTGAGAGAGAGAGTTTTTCATTACAAAAAAAAACAGCCAAACATTATGCATACTACATGAGAGAGAGAGAGAGAGAGAGAGAGAGAGAGAGAGGGAGACCTGAGGAAGGCAGAAAAAGATCGATTCAACTGTATTTCCCAATCACAAGAACTGCACATACGATCAGCAATCCATTGAACCGCTTTCTGATTCCGTTTCTTTTCCGCAACTAGTTCCATTCAGCTCTGGACCGTACAGGGTCGGCACTACCGGTTTTCTTTTGGGTTCAGCTCAAACAATCACGTTCACATGGTTGGCAATGGGTCGATTCTGACCATATCCGAATCCATTACCCGAAACTAGATGGGTACTCAGAACTGAATTGAAACCCAAATGGATAAGAAAAATTGAAACCATAACTGAACCGATCGGGGATTAATCCGGTTCGGTACTCCCGTTAAATTAGAGAACAAAATAAAAATGGAATAATTATGAAGGAAAATCAAATATGAAAATCACTTAAACTGGAAATGCCACAGATCCGTCAATTAAAAAGGTATGCAGATATGCATCTAGATATTTTAAATGCAAAACTAATATACATCTAAGTAGAAATTTAATGCATTGAAACTATACATAGGCTAAACTTCTACATATTCGGTTCAGTTCGGTTCGGGGAACAGTTCGGTTATCAGCTCAGACCAGAACCGAACCCATTCAGTTATCTCACTTCACATACCATACCCGCACCCACGGGAAATATTTCGGTTATAGTTTGGAGGAAAAAACCGGTTACAGTTCGGGTACCCATCAGTTCGGTCGAAATTGTCATCCCTACACGTTCATCCTTATTTCAAATGCCAAAGCATGGACCGACGGTCCAAGACTCGACTGGTTTTCTACAAGACCCATCCCACTCTATTTGTGGGCCACACAAGACCTCAATGATCATCCAAATTGTTCATTTTGAAGAGCTTGTTAACAAAAATAAGCAATAAAAATTACTCCATCCGTCTCATATTTTTTGTCCACTTTAACTATTCACTACATCTCAGAATTTTTGTTATATTTTTCAATACAAAATTTTACAAAATATTCAATATGAATATTGTTTGATAATTCTTTATTAGTTCTATTGAACAAAATTTTCAGAATTGTGAAAGACATTGTATATTGAAAAATATAAGCAATTGAAAAATAACATGCAAACTTGTAAATAAACAAGAAATTTTGGATGGAGGGAGTAATTAGATGGGAACACTAAATAACGGTATGTTGTTTTGCAAAACAAGATATGACTAGAATACTCCTTCAAATCATTTAATACTCTCTCTAAAAAAATTCCTCTCGTTTCTCTCTAAAAGCCTTTTAACACAGGCCCGGTCCATTTTTCTTCCCCCTTTCTGCTAATAACTCTCAGAGGCGACCTTTGACCTCCACACCCACCGGTTCTTTGCTCTCTTGTCCTCTGTTTCCGTTCAACTCAGGGTCGCCGGGGTGAGCCCATCTTTTGTGCTCTAGTCGGTCTTTGGGGCAAGCGAACCGTGACAACCTTGATCCAATCTTTGTCGCCGTCATTAATCATGAGTGTGGGCTTGCATGCCCTCCAATCGTCCCTGTTTTGATCGGCTCCTTTATTCAATCAACAACGTATCCTCCAGCCCAAACCTCTGCCGTTTCTTGGTCTTCGAGTTTCGGACCTACAACAATCACCACAAATCCTCCGGCCCGTATCCCTGTCGTACCGATTTTTTTCCACCATTGCATGCATCGAGCAATCCGATCAGTGCTCTTTTTAAAATGGGTTTTCAAAAATGGTTGTAACTGGTTTTTATTCTATGGCTTCTCTTTGGGTTTTCTCACTTCTGATCTGCATTTTTCTGTTGGCTCGATGCTTGCATTTTTCCTGTTCTTTTGCAGGTTTGAGCAGCGGATGGGAGTAAGGTTATTGTTGGGTTTGTTTGAGCATAGGTTGGGAGTGAGGTTAACGTTGTGTTTGTTAGGCGTTGTGTGGTGATGGCGGTGGTAGTCTTCCTAATCGGCGGCTGTATATTGTGTGGTGGTGGTGGCGGGCGTCTTTGATGGAGGCTGTTTTGTTTAGTTGTGTAGAATTAATCTGGTTGTAACTGTGTTTCTGTTGCGTAGGCCGAAGCTTTGTCATGACATCTTAGCTTCGCAAAGGTCTCCGCCTATCGCCGGTGGTAGTCTGTACTCGCGATTTCACAGATAATGAATTCTCTCTATTACCCAAAAAAAAAAAAAGATACGACTAGAAGCACATGGCAAGCAAAGTAAGGTAAAGCAGGAGAGACAAGGGGAAAAAGACCAAAGAACAAATTTTTTTTTTCCAAACACCACTATTCAAAAGAAACTTTTTTTTTTTCCCGAATGTCCGAGTCAGCTTCTATGCACCTCTACTAATTTCGAGACCCTAGAAGTAATGACCGGGCATAGTGCTTGCGCCCTTGGATTGTTTTCCAATATTGATTCCCCAAGCGTAGGGTTAGGCCGGCGATAGCATAATAACCGGAAGTCCGGGTCGAGTCCTCAGAGACCGAATGCGCAACGCATGTTCATTTGTTTCGCGAATGAAGGTTTAGCCTTAAAGCGGCAAACTTGGCTTTTGGAGTTTGTGGGTGGAATTCACTTAACTTCATGAATGACGCGGAATTTGAAAAGACTAAATAAAAGAAGGCTAAGTCAAAGGGTTCACACCACCCATGCCTTAGGCCAATTCATTCTCCTCTAAAATAACCGGCTCGGGGACGTCGTTAAACGACCCCGAACGGAAGATTTGGTTTTTTAAACTCGTTTGATTAGAAATGGTGTTTCTTAAAGAGTAGGATTCTTGTGCCATTTATACAAACATTTTGATTGACATAGCCCGAAGCATCACACGTGCCAAGTGGTCAAGCCCTTGGCTACGTGTGATCAACGGGATTAACAAATCCAAATTTTTGATACATAAAACTAATCCTGACTTTTTAATTAACAAGCAATGTTTGCATTAAGGCGAGGAGAGCGAATAAACCTAAGTCACGGGGTGCTACTCACCCCATGACCGAGCCTATAACGACTACTCGATCATTACTACGTAAATCATGCCTATTTTTATAAAGGAAATAAAGAACATGACAAGTGGCTAAATAAACTTGATTTTAATGAAGATACTATGTTAGCCTACAACTTTAAGTCTTAAGAAAATCACAAACAACACTTACTAACTTGAGTTTTAGGAAAGAAATGACTAGAACAACACAAACTCTAAAAACTTGATGAAAATGCAAATTAACTAGATTACTAGGAAGGTCTAAGCAAGAGCTACAAGATTAATAAACATGAAATTAATGTAAGACAAACACTTACATGAGATAACCTAGAGAGAGAGACCTTCCAAAACTCTCTAATGGAGGAGAGAGGGGAGAGCCAAAAAAACTAGCAAAAGAAATAAAAGAAGAAGTAGTCTTGAAAGGGGAGAGAGGAGAGTGTATATAGTCAACCACTTCTCTCTCTACATAATATCTAATAAAGCACACACAATAACACAAAGTTGCCATTAATAGAAAGTGCAAAAAGTGGCAGACAATGTGCATTTCGGACTGATGTGGAACGATCCACTCCAAGAGTGGATCAATCCAGAATGCTCTGGAGGCCATTTGGACGTGAGTGGATCGATCCACTCCCATAGTGGATCGATCCAGAAAGCTCTAGTGCAGAAATTGCCTTGAGTGGATCAATCCACTATGGGAGTGGATCGATCCAGAAAGCTCTGGTGATGTTTTTGACTTGAGTGGATCGATCCACTATGGGAGTGGATCAATCCACTATTGGTTTGATGATGCCTTGACTTCATTTGGTCACTCCCTTGGCCTTCCGTGCTTCCGGACTTGCTCCAAAACACGTAAATACGTGGTGCGACCCTCGGGGGAGGTGTTCCATGGTCTCGGTAATGCTTGTTCACTCCCGGATTCCACCGGGAGTCTTTGCGAGAGTGAGAATGGCTTTCGATGCATCGGCTTGCATGGTGACCTTCCAAATTCCCGGGCCTTTAGCCACCCCATCGTTTTGTGGCTTGTGAGGCCCGGTGCTGCCGTGCCATGGGGCACGTGGCCCTCGGTTACTTGGGACGGTTCCCAATGTGCTCAAAATGCACTTAATCCGCGCGTTCAACCTGAAACTTTACAAAAACACAACTACGCGCAAATCAACCATTTCAAGCGCGAAATCGCGTGCGTGTGTGAGATAAATGAACGAGATAAACCCCGGTTATTTACAATATTGGGGGCTTATCACATAGCCCCGTGAAAAAGATAGTTTAGCCAAGCACCACTATTCATAATTCCTCGACTATTCAAAAGCAACCTATTAGCCATTAGTGAAAAAGAAGTGTGATTTTAGACTAAAATGCGTCCCATAAGATTGCATTTCTTCATGTCGCTACAAATTTGAAGTGCTTTACTGCACTACACCGTCCACAACCCGAAAATGATTTCATTCAAGGTTGGTCCTCATTTTTTTTTGGAGGCCTTAAGCAAATTTTAAGAAGAATTTCTTTTTGTTAGACTATTATAAGGGTAGGAGTTCCTAAAATTTCTAAAATTTTAAAGAGTTTAAAAGCCGTACCTTGAATTTTAGCACAAGGAGGCTCTGAGTTTATTTTAAAGTTAAAATATAGTTCAAGGCCGGCTCTAAATTTTTTTCTTTTTAAGTTGAAAGTATTTGTATGGCCAACAATGTCAACATCTCGGACGGTGGGATTGGTCTCCCAAGATTAGTTGAGGTGTGTGAAAGCTGACCCAGACACGTTATAAAAAAAACAATGTCAACATCTCCACTAATACTCCGTCTCTCAGTGTCTCTCCCGCTCTTCTTTTACTCTTTCTTTAGGTAGTGGTGAAAGCAGGAATTACACCACCACCCAATCCTCCATTCATGGACTGAGTCACCATCCATTATCTAAAAAACCAACCAACGGGAGGCCGCCACGCCGACACCCCTTTTGAAATTCTTATCATATCCTTGTATCAATAATATCCAAAATTTTATGTTCGATTCATTTTCGGCTATCGAATTAAGTGAGAATCTCTCATCTCACGTGATCTGACGGCCGAAAATGCAAAGGAACATAGGTTTATAGTAGAAACTATTTTTTCAGTGCGGGGTTGTCAAAAGAGCATGCGGGCGATTTTTCAAACACGCTGATTTTAAATTGACTTGGTTACCACGACTCCACCTACAAGTCCAGCCAGCCGTCTATATAGTCACTTAAATTCTACAGAAATCTCATCAATTTTCATTGAGCAAGAAAAAGAAGCCATGAATCTGCAAAAACTAGCAGTGTTTTTCGACTCTGCTCTGAAAACTCTTCTTCTTCTCTTCTCCTCCTCCTCCTCTGATGATCAAAAGTACTCCATCGGTGCGAATTCCAGCAGTACTGAGATTGCAAAGGGAAAGGGTGAGGAAGATGATCATGACGCGGCTGCAAGTAATGCAGCGGCGCAGAAGCATTTCCGGCAACTTCAACACGTCCGAATAGCTTAAGGGAAATTTCTTGTACGTACCTCGACTAGTAAGGTTTTGATCATGGATTTCCTGCGAGATTTATTGAGGAAAGGAAAATGATAGCGAAATCATCGATGTTCTTTGAACTTCTTCACTTTGTTATCGCTAATAATATTATCTTTTGAACTTCTTGATGTACCATTATCGAGTTTTCTTAAAATTTCTTTTTCGATCAACTACACTTTTTCTTTCCATTATTTTTTGTCAATCTCTTTACAGATTCATAATCCAAACACACTTCAACACCCTCGCGATCAAACAATAGATTGCGACTCATCTAGCGCGAGCTCAAGAACCCGTTTATATTCGCGATGTAAATTAGTGTAAAGGATTGTACGCATGGTAACACATCTTTGTAGACAATTTTTGGTCATAGATTTGTATAAGTCATCATAATCCGGGTAAGATTTTGCTGGAACAGGGGTGCATGGTTGACTGGTGGTTAGTTTTAGCTATGTGGTTACCACACATAAACTTATTGAAACCGTTTTAGACCTTAGATTTGGCTGTGTCATTTATATCGAGGGAAAAGAAAGACATGAAGGAACGGAAAATGCTAACTACCGCCCTTTGAGTGGTGAATAATGTGTAAAAAGTGTATCGATATCCGTGAATGTGTATTGATACCTAGAATATGTATGTCGATATCTGTGAATGTGGCGGTGATTAGCAACGGCCATTTACCTTCAGTTTCCCCCATTGTTCTTTTTCTCCATAGATGGCTCCACAAATCCTTGATGCAAATACAATCACGGGATTAAATAATAGATGCATACTCTGTTTCATGTTATAGGAGATACTTCCGTAACAACACGATCCTACGCTTTACATGTTTAAATCAAGGGTTCGGATCCTCTCTAGTTCAATTTTTGAATTGGACGGGACAGTTCAAATCTAAACCATATATTGATATAATTAATGGTTCAGATTTGCTTAAAATTTTTTACCGGTATGAGTTTTTGAGAAAATTCGAACCATTGATTGAAGCAAATGAACGGTCTAGATTTAGATTCTCCCAGCCCGTCCTAAGTAAGGACCGGCAAGAATCCAATTCCTTAAATTGATAAAAAGTGAATCTTTCTTTTGAGTTATTTGCATGGAGAAGATTTATAGGCTTACAATGTCCATGGAAAGTTGATGCTTATAGTACAAATTCTGCATCATGTTTAGCCAGTAACTATTCAATGAAGGGTTTTCCATCCTTTTTTTTTTTTTTGAACAATGCTAGCCGTACCGACCAAACAGTACAGACGGTGTACCGACGGCGGACCCCATCGGATACATATTCTTCATCATTTTCTACATCTCTGCATGTAATTTCATCCACTACACTTGAAAGATTTCGGCCCGAAGAGGAATAATTTTATTGGTGGAGCTTTGGGTTCTATGGTGCAGAGTTTGTACGAGCCACACGACAATCATTTTAGATCTGTTATTTCACTAAGGCAACAAGTCAAATGTGAAATTCTATTTTTTTTTCTTTTTTACTGAAGCATTAGCCTGTAGTGAGACTTATTTGTTGAGAATTGTTGGAGATTTCATTCGATATTATAAGGCAAACAATACAACAGATGGTGATCAACCTTTTTACATCTCAATGTGAAGCACAAAGATGATACAGAGGCCAAGAGAAGAAGTAAAAAGAAAATACAAATACAAGGGGGCATCGCGTCTACTGTGTTTGATTGATTAAGTACAGCTTCTGACCATCACTGATCATGTCCGCATCAATAATTTTACCTGCATCTTCTGATAATACACAAGAACAACCTGGAAAGTCTAGATGCACTGCTGCTTCTTTGACGAGCTCCTCAACGGTTTGCGGAACCCATAACATGACTCCATGTTTCCTTCGGTCTGCAGGATCCCACGGATGGAAAGGGAACACCGTGCATTTCCTCAAGTGCGCTTTTTCTGTCATTGGAAATGGAAGTTCTATCGTTAGCTAGTTGACGATAATTGGTTAAGCAGGTAACTGTGAGCAACAGTGTCAAAGCAGCCTGTTTTCAGTTGCATATTACATGGATACGTATATTTTGTATGCTATACATACAGACATACAGGTTATAACTATCCATATAGCCAATCACTGCAAATTGCTGGAGGATGAAGTTGTAGTTGTTGATCGCACTAGCACATAGCCTATCACTCCTACAATGAGATGATAACTGATGCCTAAAATGACAAAAGATTTTGTTCTTGGTTTTTAAATAGCCAGTACTCCGGATATTTACCATCTGTAGTTTTTAGTTTTTCTAGGTATAAAGATTAAGCAAGTTGCCTTGGCAGTTGTAGTGTTATCAGAAAATTTATCCTTCGGCATTGGTTTATGTCAGCTGAGCATAAGGGAAGTAGAAAATAGGTTTTCAGCAATACCTGTGATTTCGTAAGAGATGTCTGGGAACTCAGACCGTTGACTGGATTTTGCATCTTCCAATAGCTTGATCAAATTCTTGTTTCCACAGATTCGTGCTTCATCAAGTGGAGTGTTTCCCCATCTGCAAATGCACACTCGGGGGAAAAATTAACCAGTATAAAACAACGCAGAAGTATGCCAGTAAGAATGCATAATCTGAAACACAAAACAAAGAATGAGCAGAAATCCATGCACTCCTATTAGCGTCAAATATTTTCTCATCAAGAAGGATAATTGATATCCCTGATACACATTTAAAATCAACACTTTGTATTAGACTTTGAAAGGTTGGCTGAAATGACTGCAGGGCTCAATAGTTGGCATACGGTGTTTGTTTACAGTGAAGAGGGTGGAGGAATTATACCTGTCCTTTGAAAAGACACTAGCCCCAGCATCCAAAAGCAATGTCGCCATTAAATACAATCCTTCAGAGGCTGCCACGTGAAGTGGAGTTCGGTGGTCATAATCTTTGGAGTTTGGATCAATACCATTGGCCAAAATCCTTTTGAGAAAATCCGAATCCCCCCTTGCAACAACTGAACATAAGAAACTACCAGCATCCTCAATCTTTAATGCAGCCCCTACTTCAGCAAGTATTTTAGCAACTCGATCATGTCCATTCTTAAGCGCTTCTATTAAGGGTGTATTTCCAAACTTATCTACAAAGTTTAAAAGAGCAAGTGTAAAAAAAATTATCTGACATAGGTGATACAGGATAACAGCTTAAAAGGCCACAGGGAGAATGACAATAAACATTAGATGGTTACCTGAGATGTTGACGTCAACACCTGCTTGAATAAGGAAGAATGTTATTTCTTCGTATCCTCTTGATGCAGCAAGATGCTGTTGGAAAAATAAATTCGTAAGTAAAGGAAATGCTAACCAATGGCCATAGACCTCGTATATGTGTACAAAACATAGTGACAAATGTGAAAATGTATTGGACTAAGTAAAAGGTGTACACTTGGAACTTTTTTTGAACTGCAAGTACACTTGGAACTTGTTATCAAGTGCATTGTCAAAAACAATAGGAGAAAGTGCAATATTCTCTATTGTAGAAGGTTAAAGAACAAAGAGGATGGGACATCACTAATTAATTGACACTAAAGGTAGGATTCTCATTTCCAAAACCTTCACAAGGAGGCTGAACTCAACAAAAATTGGTTCTCCATCTTTTCATGTGATTTCTGATTCTTCACTAAACAAATGAAGAATATTTTATAGAATTCTATCAGTCAGAACTGGATTGATAAAACAATAAAGAGGCAGCATTTGCATTACAATGAAAAATATATTAGAGAAAAAATTATGCTAATCGGAAATGCCAAAAGTGTAAGACCATATACTATAACTTTCCCATGTGGCTTGTAATTCTTTTCTATCCCAAGGAAATTGTAGTCAGGGGATAAAGAATCGGGTAAAAATCAAATACCAGCGTATTTCCCCGTACGCCATTACCTCCACAATAACAACTTTAAATGATTCGGGTAGCATACAAGGCAAGATTATCAGTTCGAGCTGGTGAATTGGAATAAAAGAGAGAGTTAATGCAAGTCGCATTAACAACAAAAGGATTCCCCATTTTTTGAAATATAAGCAACACCACAAGCAAGCAAAGAGCAAAAGTTGACAATATTGAAAAGACATAACAATATCTACAAGCTAAACCATACCAACGGTGATCTTCCATCATAATCTGTCTTATTGGGATCAGCTCCAGCTTGATTGAAATTTTTGAGTTGATGCAGATCCCCGTGATAAGCTGCACTATTAACTTTAAGAGCAAGCTCAGCTTCTTGCTTTCCAATATGAAACGTGATATCAGATTCCAGTTGCTTCAACCGGACATTAGATTCCTTTCCCTGTCAGGTTATGATTTTCGGCATCTATTATTAAATTATTCAACAAAATACACTAAATGAAAATGTATTTTGGTGTACTGTTATAATATGACAAAAAGAAATGCAAGAAACGACTTAATCAGAGTCAATGGACCTATTAGCACATCTAAATTACCTGTAAAAGGTTGTTCAGAATTCTTCGCCCATCATTGAAATATATATCAAGGATATTTGAGAAAGATTGTTTATCAAGGCGCAGAAGTCTACATAGCTCACAAACTCGAACAGTATAAGGCTGAGGTATGTTGCAAAGAATAGATATTTCACCAAATAAGCTGTTTGGTTCCAATTTTGAAACGGTTTCTTCTAATCCATCTGCCCCTATACCGACCTCCTCCTGTACATAAGTAGCTTGACCAATTAAAATAGTAACAATGACTAGTTGCGCATAAACCACCAAGGAATAATGAAATTCAACGACATTAGTGATGGCTCTGGGAATGGTAATGGCATGGCAAATGGATGGTGCAAAATTCTTGGCATTCAGAATGATTGGATGAACTGACCACACCAAACCATAGGATGTTGGGGAATTGTATCAATGTCCTCCAATAACGAGACTACAACTTGAAGACATCAAGAGAAATTATATAGACCAGCCAAAAAATTGGTCCCCAACAACAATCTGTGTTGACCTCAGGGTAGGCGGCCATAGCTTAAAATGAAGATTCATATATCCATGCATGAGAATAAGTAATCATATATCATATGATCTATTAACAGGAAAAGAGCATGACAGAAGCCCCAAAAAAAGACCTACTCACGGCAATAAAACTAATATTGATAAACAACAGTCCATGAAGGATGGTACCATACCAGCATACCATGACAGACAAAATAGAGTTGATCTACCACATTTCCTTGTTCCATTAGCACTTCTCCTGGAAGAAAGAACTCCTCATGGACTTTGATTACCTGCAAGAACAAAGGAATTGAACACTGCTGCATTTAAAGCCAAATGTACACAGCACTAAGTTGACTGAACTTTGATGGAGCATAGAAACATGCCTAGCGTAATTATTCTAATGAATGATGAATCAATGAATTTTTATTGTTTCCAGAAGAATAAATCGAGCCATCTGGTATATGACACTCGCTATCAATGATACCAACATTTCTAAACCTGATTTCAAGATAAATGAAGAAAGACTTTTCTGCAAAACTATAACGATGCGGATCATTTACCCCAAAAAAAAAAACTACTATAATAAAAGAAAAAAGTTTTAAAGAAACTTAAAATGTGAGAGTACTGGTCTTGTCATTGTTGTAGATCTAATATGTCTACTTGGGCAGAATAACTTACAATCTGATTGATGAATTCTGAAGAGCATCCTTCAAAAAGAGGGATATTTTCGATGAATGACTTGTATAAAGTCTGCGAAATCTGCATAAGAATCACATCAATGAGTGATAAAAGATAGCACTCAAGCAAAAACACACCATTAATTGTTATATTCTGTGCGGGACAGGTCTCACGTCCATCATCTATGACTATATGCACAAGTGGATGTGTATGCTAACCTAACGAAAAACCCATTAAGGACAAATAAAATATAGTAGATGGCATAAAGCAGAAGATTTGTATTCTGTCCATAAAGTAACAACTATGCACACATGATGCACCACGTTTATTTTCAAAAAATAAAATAAAATGCACCACAGTTTATCTCTTTCACCTTGGCACGAATGGAGACGGGGATATCCTGAAGAACAGAAGCTTCAGTATAGCTGCTCTCATACTGTAGCCGCACATGACCTTTGATCTGATTACGTATGTCCCTTCCGAGTCTATTTCTGTTCATATATTTCATTAGGTCTGTCATTTTATCCCTAAACCTTTCTGTCTTCGATCCTTTTACAATTAAAGCAGTCATGTTACCGATCAAATAAGCACCCAGAATCATGTCAAAAGAGACAAAAATCATGATAAATATCATTTCCCTCAGATTAACTGCATGTATATCTCCATAACCTGCAAAAGAAAGAGAACACTCAATTAGGGTATCCAAAGACCCCATCTGGACAAACTAGACCACTATTTTTAATCATTTTACTAAGTAAATGGCTGGCATTATCTTATCCGAAATTATCCTTCTTTGTAACTGCTGCATATGAAGTACTACAGAGGAGTATTCACGCCCAAGTTGATATGCCTTGATGACTGGCGTCACCATAGCACAACTAGCAAATTTTCTCTCATCAGAACTGTACAACGATAACCTTCATCACTAAGGTACTCCTACCACTATAAGAACATCCAATTTGTGTCAATGTTGCAGTCCAACACAAAGACCTCCAGCCCTTGGTGGACGATCACAAAGTTCAAGACAAAGCTGAGTATCAAATTATATCCTGGCAAGAGACATAAAGTGTCTTGTATTCAAGGGGATAGCTTTTGGTAATGTAGACATCATTCACCTTCATAACTGTTTGAGTGTAGAAATTTGCAACGGAATTACAGAAGAAAATATCAAATAGACCATAGCGCTTAGTCACGTAAGAAATGAACTCACCAACAGTAGCCATTGTGACAACGGCAAAATAAAGGGATGTTAGATACCGTGTCCACAAATCAATCTTTCTGAAGTGTGTGAAACTGTAGTCACCCATTTTTAGACTTCCAATCCACGTGTACCCTTCTTGCTCCTCAGGCAGAGTGGTAGCCAAATAGTAAAAGATGCAGGCTGCAGTATGTGTGCAATAGAGTTCAACAGCAATAAGCTTTATAATCCTGGTAAACAGATAATTGATCCGTATATCCTTTTCCATCTTCTGAAAAAATTCAGTAACCTTGCGAACCCGACTCAACCTGATCCACAAAAGGTACCTCACCGCTTCTTTATTTCCACAAGCCTGATTGACACAAATTACCACGTATAGTTATTGCCGAGATAATTAATTGGCGGAGTTACACTAGAAAGGGTTTTCTGACATAGTAAATTATTTAAATGCCACTGATTTCATCCATTGGGCTGGCACTTATAGATTGGGGGTTTAATAGGCCATGAGACCAAAAAAGTTACCCCTCCTAAGTCCTATCACCCTGCCGACATCCCCCTACACCTCCCCAAAGATAATAATTTGAAGAAAATGAAACAAGAGAAGGGGGTATAAGCACAGATGGGAGAAGTGGAAGATGTACAACACCACACCACACCACAAAGTGCTTTATCTTTTGGAAAACAATTGTCACATTCTAATAAAATTAGAACCAAATGAATCGCTTTCACAAGTACAATGGGATCATCAATTTTAAAGAACGCCAAAACCAGCCATAAGTACTTGTATTCAAAGTTTGCTCATAAGTTCATTTCTTATTTCTCATCCTAAATCTAGCTCCAAGCTATAATATTATTAAAACAAAAAAAAAGAGTAAAATTGACATCATAGCTACAATAACATGCAATTTTACTGTCATTTTTTCCAATCTGAACTGCATGGTGCACCGTATGCTATCCAAGATATCCAGATTAGAAGTTCATCTGACTCAGAAAAATAACCACTTAACTGGGTTTGCTACATGAACCTGTCCACTTAAGAATATGCTTGGGTACACTTATACTGTAAGAAAATTGATGACGAAAGCATCTGTTATGAAACAAACTATGGACAATATAATTTCCCAATAAAAAACTATGGACTGTGTTCAAGAGAACAACAATAATCATAAATAAAGCCCCAGAAGTAGAATGAAAAAGAGAGCAACAAACAATAAAAAATTTCTACCCTATTCAAAATCGAAGCAAGGTACACGAGTCATTGTATGGTGAATGCTCGACTACTAAAATTAGGGGAACAAGAAAGTGATACCTTATAGATAATGTCCCAAGGCAAACAGCCAAGAAGATCAGTGGCAAAACTAGATTTCAGGTACCTGCAAATAACAAAAAAAAAAAGAAAAAAAAGAAGGAAGAAAAAGGATTTTATCAACAAAACAATAAAGCTAATTTAATATAAAAAGCAAGATCTCAAATTTGTTTTTGGTATGTAAAAAAAGCTAGTAGCTTCTAGAATGACTCTTTTCAATTTTTGGTAAAATAAGTTTGCATGTTTTGGACTACAGAAAGCAGTCCATACAATCTCGACCACCCATATCAGTTTATGATGGTCCAAATTTGTTGAAACACTCTCGATCCTATAACATCTTACAGTTTTTAACAAACTTGGGCTATTAACTGTTGAGATGGACGATCGAGATAGAAATGAAGTCCAAAAACTAGATATGAACTAAAGAGCGCCGGTCCTAAAAGAAAACTGACCGAATAAAGAACTGCTATTTTACACAACCCAATATGTGATTATTGGAAGGAAAAAGAGAACTGACCGAAGAGCAATTAGGTTGCGCTTATGTACAATTTTGTAGGTCTGGCTATCTCTATAGGCGACGAAGAATTGGAGGATAATGTTGACAAGGAAAGCCACTTGACCAACGATGTCCAATACGAAAAGCTTGTTGGGTAATCCCCTGAAGAAGCCGAACTCCAGAGGTGTAAAGAATGATGAGTAGATTGCCCATACCAGAATGAAGTGCGTCCATGCTCGGTACCACCTGAATTGCAAATGCTCTGGTTATCGTTTTCTCTGTTTGTCTCAGCATGAGGATCGAAAACATTATAGTACAAAACATTATAAACAACAAAATTCAAATTTCATTAACAACTATAACACTTCTTGCATCTTCACACAACAAGATTTGAATCGAAGGTAAAATTTTACTCGAAGTATGAATACATGACGAAAAGCTTAAAGTACTGAAAATCTCACCTCTATTTTGTCAATGCAAAAGATTTTTTTTAAATTCACCTTTAATGCAAAAACTTCATTTGTTAAAATTCTTTAAAAAAAAAATAACCAAGTGAAATTGAAAAGGTATCTCTATCATAATTTTTATGAATAATTTCCTATACTGATAGTAAATAAAGACAAATAATAATCCGAATGCGTAGAAAACTACTTTTTGAAATAGAGTTAAGAATTTTATTACAAACGCCATCCGACAACGTAAAAAACTACTTGCATTTCTCTCTTCCTAATAACACACTCTTTCTTCAAAATTGTTTTATATGTCAATATATTACCATAATTACACAATCATTGAAGATAAGATCCACACGTGGTGGGAGCCACATTAAAGCATAACTCCCCCATCCTAAACGGTTGGAAAGTTCGTCGTTTTCGTGTGGATCGCGCGGTTTTATACAGAAACAGAGATAACGTAGAGAGAGAGGAGGGGTACCTGTTCTCAGGATGGATGACCGTACCTTTGGAAATTTCTTTGATGCCATTGATGACACTCTCTCTGCTAAACTTCCTTCTGAAAGACTCCAGTCCCAACTCCCTATTCATCAAATTGAATCGGCTTCCACGCGAAGCCTCGAGTCGTTCTCTCACGTCTTCCACCTCGAACTCCTCCTCCTCTTCCTTGTCTCTCCTCATTCCGTTCCTCTCCTCCTCTCTCCTTCCGTTTCCACGCATTTTCCCAACACAGCAATCAATCTTCAACTACCAATCGAACAACTCCACGCCTCGATCAAAATATCAAACTCTCTCTGGGTTTTTTTTACAACTCAGATGTCCGGCCAAACAGTCTCTCTGGATTTTGCGCCAGTGATCGATCTAATGAGGGGGTGTAGAACGATCGTACCCCCAAAATTTTCAAAAATTCTGACGCTATTTGCCAGATAATTGCGAAATTTATGGTTTTCACCGCAAAATCATACGATCAATAAATATCGCAGACAGTTTTGTACTCCAATTCAAAACATGGACCCGTCCTGTTCTACCTGAACTCTCTGCACACAAAGAAACGAGATTAAAGATCTCTCTGCTTTTGTGTTCGAAATCTGTAAAAACAGGAACCTTTCTTCTGCAGGCAACGATGAAGTTCTTAAAACAATCACACAAAGAACTGGTTGAGAAAAACTGACCGTAAGTGTAGTAGTTGTGGCAGGGAAAAGAAAATCACGAGAGCGATTCCCACGAAGAATCACGAGAAATATGTCGACGTTCGAAACCGGCTTTTGCTTGGATTGGAACGTGCATGCTTCTACGGAAATCGATCCCAATGCCTTTTTACTACACGATCTTTGTCACGGAGAGAAGGTGTACGCAGTTATTAGGGCGGATTGAGAGATTTAGGAGAGTGAGAGAGATATAGAAGAGGGTTAAGAAGGTGAGGATGAGAATCGGTTGATCGCAAAATCCTAATAGTAAACACAGCGTATCACAGACAGCAGTGTGATATGCGGTACATTTTACATCCCCTTTCTATAGGGGAAAGTCAGGGAACCTTTTGTCTTTATCTCGTCATGCAATTTCGGTATTCTTGTATTTTACTATATTTTAATCCCGATGGCGACGGGTCTATTATCAGGTGTTTCACCCAGGTTCGGGGTGTGTGCCGTGCAGCCAAAATTGTATCGTTGTAAAAGTTTTTTTACAGCAAAAAACTTTTTCTAACTAATGAGTAATGACGTTCGCACAAACACAGGTCCCTTTATTTGCTTTTGCTTTTGGGTTTTTCAACTCGGGGGTGTTCCACTAAAAGTTACTCCCTCCCTCCCAATTTGTTTGCTCACAATGGGAATACGTGCAATTTCAAACCCCTACAAAATATATTTCTCTATATTATTTTTAATTTGTTTTATACCAAATTAAAGTGCTCATTGAGTACTTTAATTTGGTGTAAAAAAAATTTAAAAATATTATACAAAAGTACATTTTTTAACTACAAAAATACACGTTTCCCAAAGCGAGCAAACAAATTGGGACAGAGGGAGTAGTTTTTTAAAAAAATTGATTTTTCACGGTTTTTTATGTGATGTATTGTGAGAGAATGACCTGTCTCGGTATTTGAAAAAAATAGTTTTTTGTTAGTGGAATACCCCTTCAGTGTTTCTGATCCGAGTCAATGGGGTGACTCAGTAAGGCGAATCGGCTGCACCTGTTTCTGAGTACAGATTAGCTGTCTTTTTTATTTGCTTTTGGGTTTTTAGTTTGTGTTGTTGATTACATTTGTGTTGTACTGTGTAATGGTTTGAGCTGGGTACTCGTTGGGTTCTTTACTGCTAACTTTTGATAGAATTCATCATTCTGTCCCGTAGGTGTTGGGTCTGCTTCGGCAGGTGTTAGGGATGAAAATCGGTCGGTTCGGTTCGGTTTTCAGGGTGTTCGGGACCGAACCGATCGGTTCGGGGTGATTTTGCTGGGAACCGATCCCGACCTAAAAAAATAATGGACCGATCGGTTCGGGGTGGTTCGGTTTTTTCAATTTTTTTGGTCCAGCGTTAAAATTGAGATGAACCGCTGTGATTTGTTATATTTTGCGAGGTCGAACCGCTGTGATTTGTTATATTTTGCGAGGTCAATTTCAGGAAACCGAGATAGGGGTGGTTTTCGGTCCAAATAGGGGGTGGTTTCGGGGTAATTTGGTCCAAATCGGGATGATTTTAGGGTATTTCGGTTCGGTTCGGTTTGACAAAAATTCCAGGAAACCGAAACTGAATCGAGATGTATTTTGGTTTTTTCGGCTCGGTTTTTTTCCAGGCTGGATCAACCGAACACCGAACCGAATTTTCGATTTTTCGGTCGGTTCGGGTCCCGTTTTTTTTTTTTTTCACTCCTAACAGGTGTGTCTAAGAGTCGGTGGCCTTGTAAGCCTTACCATGCCATGCTTATTTCAATTGTTATTGGTTTTGGTTTCATTCATGTATTTGGATGTAATCGTTGCCGGATGACGTTTATAATGAAATTCTTGACCTCATTTCAAAAAAACACAGGTCCCTTGCATTAAGAGAACACCTGTTGAGTTGACACTCGTAAATGATCTAATCCGGGATCCATAATCCGGGACTCCACCTTCCTGATATTTTTTTGAAAATCCGAGCCGTCCAATGTGTTCAAAATGTGTTTTCAAGAGTCCATGCGGGAAATCTTCAAAAACAAATACCGGGAAGGGCTTGATCCGAGCAGTTTTTCGCAAAATTATAAATACACAGTTTTTGCAAAAAACTGCTTGGATCAAGCCCTTCCCGGTATTTTTTTTTGAAGATTTCCCGCTTGGAACCTTGAAAACACCTTTTGAACACATTGGACGGCTCGGATTTTCCAAAAATAATTTTTAAAAGCATCAAAATCCAAAGGCCGACAACTGTTTTCCTGCACTTTTTTTGTGAGGGAGCCCTCACAGGAAATTTCTTTATATATATATAGGGGAAGCTTCTAAAACGGACTCCGGACTTCCGGACCTCGGTGATCCAAACATTTTTTTTGACGATCCGATCTGTCCAATGTGTTCAGAAGGTGTTTTCAAGGGTCCACGCGATAAATCTTCAAAAAAAAATACCGGGAAGGGCTTAATCTAAGCAGTTTTCGCAAAATATATATATATACAGTTTTTGCGAAAATTGCTTGGATCAAGCCCTTCCCGGTATTTTTTTTTGAAGATTTCCCGCGTGGACCCTTGAAAACACCTTCTGAACACATTGGACGGCCCGAATTTTCCAAAAATAATTTGCAACACAAAAAAAACCATTTTTTTCTTATTAACGGGAGGTGTGGACTAGAAGATTGGGCTATATATATATATATATATATATATAGAGGTTAGCTTCTAATCCGGACCTCTCGTTTCCGGACCTCTATGATCCAAACATTTTTTTGACGATCCGATCCGTCCAATGTGTTCGGAAGGTGTTTTCAAGGGTCCAAGCGGGAAATCTTCAAAAAAAAATACCGGGAAGGGCTTGATCAAGCGGGTTTTCAGTTTTTGCAAAAAAATTTTTTTTTACCTTTCGAACACTTCGGATTTTCCAAAAATTTTGCAACACAAAAAAATCATTTTTTTCTTAAATTGTTTGGATCAAGCCCGGTGTTTTGATGCTTTTAAAAATTGTTTTTTGTCCAAGAGGTGTTTTTCAGCGCTTTTCGAAAAAACCGTATATATATATTTTTTGCGAAAACGCTTTGGATCAAGCCCTTCCCGGTATTTTTTTGAAGATTTCACGTGGACCTTGGAAACACCTTTGAACACATTGACAACTTTTTCCAAAAATGATTTGCAACACAAAAAAATCATTTTTTTCTTATTTTCGGGAGGTGTAGAGTAGAAGTTTTACCTATATATATATATATATATATAGGTTTTGTGCACATAATATGATCAATCAGACCATTTACAAACGAAAAAGGACAAGATAAATGAGTCAAGTGTCATCCATAATCCATAACACTAGTGAGATGGCACAATTAAGAGGAAGGGTGTTTTGGCCTAATTTTGATTTATGATTTTTGGTTTTTGGTTTTTGATTTTTGATTTTTGATTTTTTTGTTTTTTGTGTGCCTTTGTTAATTTTGTGGGTTATTGGTCTGAGGGGGCTACTGTCCCTTCAGAGACAACACTCGTTCTGATGATCGGAATTGTTAACTTTGGAGAGCTCGTCAAGTAGAACAGATGTATAAAAAATTAGCTCAATCAAATATCATTAAGTACTTATCTCACTGGAACATTTTTATCTTGAAAAGAATGTATCCGAAACACTAGATCAAACCCACTGAAACCCATTATTGCCAAGTTAAATGTATACCAATCAGGTACTTAATGATATCCAATCGAGCTGATTTATGTACACTTGTTCTACTCGACGAGCTTTACGATGTGAAATTTCCAATCATCGGAAAAAGACCAGAGAGGACCGAAATCGCCGGAGACAGCAGGTATTGTCCCTCAAAGCGACAGCAGGCCTTGGTACGTGTCAAAGATCTGAGCATAGAAAGTAAAAAAAATGTGATCAATACCTTAAAAAACGTTCGCGTAAGATGAAAATATTTCAAACCAAACATGTTTTTTGGGATTATTTTCCTTCATTCAAAATACAAATTATTTGATTCATTTTTTTTTCTTTTGGCTTCTTTTAAAACGAACCAATAATTCACAAAAAAAAAATTTGACATACAACTAACAAACGTGATTTTTTTAAATAAAGACAAAAAAAAAAAAAAAATTCCAACATAACAAAACACCCCTAAAACATCCGTGCACTATTCATGAATCAAATCCGTACATATTAAAAAATAAAATTACTGGACTTAGTTGTCATCCATTAACTAATGGGAATGGTAATCGACCTCAAATTACTCAACTTTGTGGACTCTTATCGAAATCATTTGATTATCAAAATCTTTTAGCTATAAGATTTCAGAAAATATCAATCTTGTCAAAGATTACGTCGATCGAACTTCACTCAATATGATTCAGTAAAAAGAAAGGGTGATTCTATTCACAGCCCTTCATTTACTCCATGTAACCCACAAAAAACTCCTCCAGTTTCATTATTGTATAAAAACCAAAATGCCCCCAAACTCATCTTCTTTTTCGACATTCATACCCCGAAATATGTAAACCTTTTCAACATATCGATATTGAAACTTTTCACTTAACCGAAATTCACATGTTTGATTTCACAAATTTCGACATTAAGAAGCTAAAAATATGGTTATATTTCGACATGTTATTGTCGAAAACAACAATATTTTATCCACATGTATCTAGTTCAACATTCGAAAGTTGAATATAGACATAAATTTCGACATGAGGAAGTCGAACATATACAGGGTCCAATTTTTGAAAATTCGTCATTCAATATAAATCGACATGTGGTTGTCGAAAATGAGCGTGTATTTCGACATTTAAAGTATGAAAACTGGTCGCGAGGGTAGTTTGGGTAGTTTAGGTGTATTTTGTGGGTTGTATGGAGTAAATTGGTTTGAGAGAATTTTAAGTATGGGTTACATGAAGAAAATGGGTTACATGGAGTAAATGAAGGGTTGTGAATAGAATCACCCAAAAGAAAAGTAGAGTCGCAAACTTAATTGAAATCCGTTTACCTCAGATATATGTGTGACATTCGATAAATATATTTTGACTTGATTTAGTTATTGACAACCTTTGACACATTAACAATTTTGTTCATCAGAGACGAGTTTGAAAAATATCACAAAAGACCTCTACAAGAAGATCGAGCTCAGATGAATTTTACTCAACTCTTTTTACTAGCAAATGATCCGCTACTCAAAGAGTTCTATATATAATGGGAACGGAATCCGTGATAAACCTAACCTAAGTCACATAATTTACATGCGCGAGACTGAAAGTGTCTTTGAATCACATCTTAAACTACGTGACCGAGAGCCTGACAAACCTAGCTATTTCGTTGAAAGAATAATAATCAATCCTTCTTTTGTCACCAAAATTCCGATTCATATTCTATAATGCGTTTTAAAAAGAAAAACAGAGTGATGAAAATTGTGGAATACGCAAAATAAAACATATGCTAATGCTAGTGCGAATTCATTGAGTACACGGAACAAAATTAACTTCGTGTCATTGTAATCGCAATTTATAGCACGAGGCATTTATATATATGTTTCAATTTCTTTTTAATAAAGGCTACTTAAAAAATTTAATTGGTGACTAAGATGGCGGCTGCATAGCTGTCTGTTTGGATGTCTTACCAACGTTCCCCTTCGCATTGTTTGACCTAGGGGTGGCAATTTTCGACACGACACGAAATTAGCGGGTTAATGTTGGTTATTTTTTACACGAAACATGAATATGACACCACACGACACGATAACGTAAAAAGTTAAATAGGTCGGGTTAGGGCTGAGAGAATTCTGACACGAACACGAGAGAACATGACACAAGAATTTATGGAAATACACGATAACACAACACGACGTTCGCAGGTTAGAGTCGGCTATTTCTGACACGAAACACGAATATGACACAATACGATAACACGAAAAAACTCAAGAAGTCGGGTTAGGGTTGAGAGAATTTTGACACAAATACGAGACGACACGACATGACACGAAACCCACCCGTGTATTTTACGTTTCGACTACTATTGTTGTTGTTGTTTTTTTTTTATTTTATTTAAAAAAAGGTTTCAATTGACCAAGCCATAGTTTGGATGTCTTCTACTTTATTTTTATTTTATTTAATATAGTCTATATGTTCTACTTTTCGTGTATTTTCTGAAAAGTGTTCGATATTTTCATCCAAAAAAACTATCAAGGGGAAAAAAAAACTAAAAAATGACTTCATAAACTTTTAACATTCCAAACGTTGGGATCATTAGAGGTTTACTTAATCGTTAACATGCCCTGAAATTAGTTGAGGTACAGTACAAACAAGCTAGCTTGAACATCTCGTCGTCCAAAAAAAACTACTCCATTGAGTGGTGGTGGTGACGCAAGATTAATAGTGCCTCCACACAGATGTCCAATGCTGAGGTTAGTGGAGGCCCATTTTTTTTTGGGATTGGCTGCTTATTGCCATAAGACATTGTGCTTATACATGCAAGAAAGTATTGGCTACTAACTAATTGTGATAAGAAATTAATTCAGTGGAGCTTTTAGCAGCTTCCAGATAATGTTAATTAGTTGAGAGAAAATGTTGAGACCACCCAAAAAAAGGGCCAATCACTGAACTAAAGGTAATAGTTCAACTCTGCCTAGTTGGATGCGTTGTCATCAGTCTGTCACATAAGCTAAAAATGCACAAATCTAACAGTTTTGAACTATTTTAAATTTAATATATAGTTTTAAACCTTGTTAATGGAAGGGTGATGTTTAAGATCAAAAACCAATAATAAACACTATTTCTTTGGGTATATAGTTTTAAACCAATAGGCTGATGTTTAAGATCACAAAACCAAACCAATTATGCTGATGTCTTAGCCCACCTTCAAGATAGTGCGCTAACCACAAGAGATGGTGATTTTGTTGGGCCAGGGTTCACCATGTTGACCATTTATTCCATTTTCACTTTCCATGTCAAAGTTGATTTGAGATTCAATAGTCCAGATTCATTTGAAATTTAATAGTCCAAATTCATTTCAGATTCACTTGGGACAGTTAAACTTCAAATTCTGGGTACCGACTTTTTGAACTAACAACCACTACCATGCTTCTCTATCTTATACCTCATGTTTTTATCGCTTGTAAGCGTAAACAATCACACACAATATATAATGCGAAACAATAAATGGATTCTTACTCTTGCAAACAGGAACGAAACCAAAAATACTGGTTAGTAAATCCAAAATACCGGTTAGCTAAAATTTCATATACAATGTGTCCGAAACCGTGCAATATGGGTGAACCAATGTACATTGAACGATTATGAACACTGGCTTTTTGTTTGCTGATCTTTCTTTATACGGGAAGCAATTGTAAAATTAAAGAATGTCAAGTATTTTTGTTTGGGGTTACAAAATTGATTGTCTTTGATAACACAATCAGTTTACGATAGTTAATTTAAATAAATATTAACGGATGACGGTTAGTAATAGTAGTTTAGTTTGCTTAAATGGAAGAACCTGCAACTACCACGTGATGACCATTGAGAAAAACAAGTTAAGATGGTTAATTCGAATATTCGCAATAACTAATTGTAGTAACATCATAAGGGAAAAATAAACGAAACGTAATAAATGGAGCAAATATTATCGTATTTCGGGACTATTTAAATCGTTGAAATTCAATCTTTTATGTACGCGCACCAAAGTCCTAAATTTGCGAAGATGGTTATCATAGGCTTGTCCAGAAGAATTTTGACTCATTATTTTCCTGAGAAATAGTTCAAAAACTATTTGTTCTTTCAATCAGAATTTTTTTTCTCCTCTCTCTCTCTCTCTCTCTCTCTCTCTCTCTCTTCTCTCTCTATCCCCACTTTTACCCAACACTTTATGTTTAGATCTTTTTCTTTACTCCACAAATTCCATCCAAAAAAATTTAGCACAGTTGTTTGTGGTGATTTTTGACCGTTCAAAGCCACATTTGAATACAAAATCTCTCAAGCAAAGTAAACCAGTGGTCAAAACTATTTGTCTAACCTTCATGTTTGTTTTTAGTGGTCTTATAGAAATGTTTTCCAACTTCGATCTATATTTTTATACATTTGTGACTCCTCTGGTCAAGACACGTCGTTAATTCTCAAAATTACAACGAAAAGTTGAACGAAAATGAAAAAATAAACAACACCAAGAAATGTACCAGAGCAAAATTTTTGGAAGAACGGGAAACCTACCCCATTCCACTAACTCAAAAAGCTAGCCAACTTATTGTGATTTTCGAGGCAAGTCATTCTCTCACAATATATCGCATAAAAAGCTAAAAAAATTATAAAAAAAACACCCTTAGTGGAACACCCCAAAATAGGAAAGTGAATTCCTTAAGCTTAAAATATAAGCATCTAACTAGAATAAATAAAGGAAATTCGGAATAACTTGTGGGCTCAATTTCGTGGTGCTAGAATAGGAACCTAAAGTGTTGGGTAGGGGCACCGCCTATTGGGCCAAACCCATTTCATTTTTAAATGTCCAACTTTGTAATTCTAATTTATTAGAAAATTATCATCATTATATCTTTCGCTTCAACTTTTACATTCACTTTTTATTATTGTCATTGAAGAATATATCATCATTAAACTATACTCACCAAATTTTCAAAAAAATATATATATATTTTTAAGTACAAAATAGGAAATTTACCAACTTTACCAAGTGACGTTTTCAAATGGACCAAATGAATCAAATAATGGACTCAGAAAAAGCAATCGGAGGGAGTACTATACTTTTTTCGTGTAGTACTTGCTTTTGTTATGTAGTACTATTTGTTTGTCTAAAATGAATTAAAGTTCTCATGGAAAATGAAAAGGTTAAAAAACCATTCCATTTAACTTTCTTTTTAATAAATCCGTCCTCAAATCTTGATCCGAGTCATCCAACAAATAAACCACCATAGGAATTAGTTGTTCTTTATTGTTTCTTCAATAATCCCTCCTCAAGGGGCTTATACCTCAGAGCTCGCAGGTTCGATTCTTAACATCATCAAACCGTAAACTTCAACACCTAACATTATCAAGGTTCGCATAAACTAACCTGATAGTTAAGACACCATGTTAATGAGAAAAAATGAGTTTCGTACACACTCATACTGATGTGAACTAGAAGTACCCTAATTTTGGGGGGTTAGGCCGCAAGAGAATAATTTCTTTTGAATTCTCAAGTCCTAACGTGGATGGCTTACCTTTGAGCGGACCGGAAAAGAATTAGTCAAATTGCGCATAAGCCAGCTCGGACACCTCTAACCATCGAAAAAATGAAAACAGATGTATTGTCAAGCTTTCGCAGTACAATATCTCTACTCTTTTTTCTTTTTTTTTTGGATAATCTGATCCCCATGGAAATTTCGTGTTCCTTTCCACATCACTGCAGTATTTCTTCTTGTGATATTGTTTGTGAACAATGACATCTAGAGGTGTCAAACGGGCCGGGCCGGCACGGGCACGACACGTTCGGAGGCGGCACGACACAACAAAGGCACGGTAAAATCATGGCACGACACGGTATAAGTTGGCACGCGGCACGGCAGTGGCACGGAAATGAGCGGGCACGGCATAGGCTAAGGCGGCACGTGGCACGGCACGACACGGTCTTCTACGGGGCACGAGGGACGGCATGGCACGGGAACGAGCACGGAAGTTGGCCCGGCACGGAATTAGGACGGGCATGGCACGGCACGGGCACGGGCGGGCACGGAATTTGGCACGGGCACGGGCGAAGGACAAAAAAAATGTTAAATAATTTATTTGTATGTATTTTTTGATAATCACAAAAATAAAAAAGAATTATTTTTTGGTTGTGTAACTTGTGTTGGTGAATTATATATTTATATCAAGTTTAAAAAAAAATTAAGTCATGAACAAAAAAATAAACAAGAGGGAAAAAAAGTTACAAAATTTTTATTGATTTATTTATTTATTTATTTTTTTGAGAGAGAGAGAGAGATAGAGAGTTTGGACAAAATAAAATAAAATAAGCTTTTACAATATTTTTTGTCATGTTTGATAATTGATACATTGCCTTTTACCTAATAAATATTTTGAAAAAAAAAATTTAAAAATTTAAAAAAATAGTGTTTTGTAAGTAAGTAAGTCACTACTCACTAAGTCATGAACAAAAAGCAATAATAATAAATTTTAAAAAAATTAAGAATAATAATTTTTTTTAGAGAGAGAGAGAGAGAGAGATGGACAAAAAAGGAAAAAAAAAGTTACAAATTATTTTTATAAAAAAATGATAGAAATTCAATTTATAGGAATTAGATTCTTTCATTAAATTATATTATAGAAATTATTAGACGTTAAATTATAGAAATTATTTAAATTATAGAATTATTTTTATTAAATTCGGTTATAGAAAATTATAAATTATAGAAATTAAATTCGATTTTTTTCACTGTCTCCCTTTAGAGTTTAGGGTTTAGACTTTAGACCCTCTCGGCTCTCACAAGCTCACAATAAATATAATGGACCTTCACTTTCCGAACCAAATTTCAACGATCGGAACTGTTAGATGTGTTTAAAACATGTTTTCAAAGTCCTACGCGAGGATTTTGCAAAAAATACTACCCGGAAGTAGTTGATCGGAGTAGTTTTTCGTAAAACTACTTTATGAAAACCTTGTCCAATCAAGCTCTTCCGGCTAGTTTTTTATTTTCAAATAGTTGCATAGGACCTTAAAACCACGTTTTAAATACATCTAATGGTTTTGATTTGGAAAATTTTGGTTAGGTGACGTTGAAGTGGTGCATTATAGTACTGAAATTCTACGAGAGACACTAAATGTGTTCTGATCGTGTGCTTACCAATATCGGATGATCATCGATTTTAGGGAGAATGATAGAATCGATAAGATATTAAATCGTAACGGTTTAGATCGAAAATTCGGAAAAACGAATCTGCATCTACCTTTCAATTCTATACATCAAACTTAATTGGTTATGTACCAAGTTATTATGTTATAGTATAATGTACGATAACTACACAATCGCAACACAACTATGATGATCCACACATTTCACTTTGTTTGTATTGATGTATTAATGACTCTTGCCAATTTTTTCGTCTATCGGATTTTAAAATGCCCTTCATCGCAACACAATTATGACGATATTCACTGTTCATTTTGTACAATGGCTTTTGGGTCCCACATGAGTAATCCGAACCGTTAGATGATTTCAAAATAATGTTTTGTATGGACTTGCAAAAAATCAAGTCAATTGGATATTCGTAACTCGTTGATCCAAGTTACGCACATCCAATTGATTTCAAAACTTGCAGTTTTGGATCTATCATTTACGCATATCCAATTGACGTGATTTTTTGCAAGGTTGTACAAAACGTTATTTTGAAATCATTTAACGGTTCGGATTATTCATGCGGGACCACAAAGTGGGTCCCAAAAGCCATTTCTGTGCACGAATTTGTAGCCGGTAGCCCTAGGAATTAGGGGGGGCTATAAATACCCCATTATAAACCCACAGCCCACCTGCCCCACCACACCTGCGAAGTGCGAACCCTAACTCCCTCTCTCTCTCTCTCTTCGATAATTCTGAACAGATCTCTCTCTCTCTCTCTCTCTGTCTCTCAACGGATCTCTCTCTCTGTCTCTCATCTCACCACCACCGGAACACCACAGATTCACCACCACCACCTCCACCGATTCACCACCACCACCACCGATTACCACCACCGATTTCTTTCATCCGAAGGGTAAGACTCTCTCTCTCTCTCTCTCTGTGGCTAGGGTTTCTTTCATACTTTCATTAATTGTATTTTGTGTTTCGTTATTGAGAT
This sequence comes from Vaccinium myrtillus, assembly GCA_016920895.1. Taxonomy (NCBI): domain Eukaryota; kingdom Viridiplantae; phylum Streptophyta; class Magnoliopsida; order Ericales; family Ericaceae; genus Vaccinium; species Vaccinium myrtillus. Next base: position 2,480,954 of record CM029277.1, on the reverse strand, counting down.
TCACAACTGATTGTGTTGTTTTTTGTGTAGATGGAAGGTGCGAATTTTGATTTTGGAGTGGGGGATGGTAACCCCCACTTTCACTGGTCTGATGATGCACCACAGGGACAGGTTCCACAGGGACATGGTTTGGAGTCTGTTAGTGCAGGTGAAGCTGCTTCAAACATTCTTCACACTGCAACAGGGCCTTCTAGTTCTACTCCAACAGATTCCACTCCTACTAGTGGTTCAAATAGGAGACGCACGTCATGGGTATGGAAACATTTCTCTATAGATGAACACTATAAAGATGATAATGGTATTGACATAGGAGCTAGGGTTGTATGTAATTATTGTGGCGTGGTTTATACTTGCGTAAGTGATACTGGAACAGGGCATCATGGTAGACATCTTAGAAGTAAACATCCAGATAAAATTGCGAGTGAATCTATGAGTACTTTGGCTGATTTTGTTTATACGAAAGAAAAAATGAGAGATGGACTGGCCCGTTACGTAGCTGCAGCTGAACAACCATTTACTTTTGGTGATGATATTAGATTTGAATATTTTATGCAAAATTGTGTGAATCCTGAATTTGGTAAAGTTTCTAGAAATACAACCCGTAGTGATACAATGAAAGCATATAATGATGTTAGAAAAAGTTTGATTTGTGAACTTGCCGAACTTGGTGCAATATCTTTTACTTCTGATACGTGGTCTGGAATAAATAATCGTGGTTATATGTGTGTGACTGCTCATTATGTTGACTCTATTTGGACTTTGCGAAAAAAAATTATTGCTTTCCGTTTAATGGAGTTTCCTCATGATGCTGATCAGATTTTTGAAAGTATTATGGGTGTTTTTAGGGATTATGAAATTGTTGATAAAGTGTTTAGCATTACTTTGGAATATGCAGGTGCTAATATTGCTTCAATTCCATTGTTTAAAAGAAATTTGACTCCTGCTTATTTTGGTGAATTATTGCATGTTCGATGTGTGTGCCATGTGATTAACTTAGTTGTGCAAGATGGTTTGAAACATATAGCACCACAGATTACAAAAATTAGAGCTGTTGTTCTTTTTATTGGTACTTCCTCATCTAGGCAACAAGAATTTGATAAATTGTGTGTTACACGTTACAATGTGAAAGCAAAACAAATGAACTCTGATATTGTGACTCGTTGGAATTCGACCTACCTTATGTTAAAGTCTTGTAGGAAATATAGTGATGTGATATCTGCTTTTGTTAACCAAAGGTATCGTGGTGATCCTTTAACTCCATCTGATTGGAAAATTGGTTTTGAGTTCATGAAATTTTTGAAAGTGTTTTATATTGTTACGTTAGCTTGTTCGGCTGTTCGTGGATGGACTACTGAGGCCATTTATGTAGAGTTATGCCTATGATGGACTACTGAGGCCATTTATTTGCTAGTCTCAATATGTTTGTTTGATATGAGCCTCCATGGAAGGAGGCATTCCATGTTGATGAGAATTCTGATAGACTGTACACTGTATTTGGTTACACACTGGTATGCACTTTGAATCTGGTTACACAGTGTATTAGTTATTTAGTTGGTGTTTCTGGGGAATTCTGATTCTGTTGAACTTGGCAGTGATGTGTCAACTAAGCCTGTTGTTGTTGCTGCTGCAGTTTGGTTGCTGAGTTCTGATTCACAATTCTGATTCTGTAAATGGTGTAATTATTAGGTGCTGCAGTTTGTTGTTATTGTTTCTGGGTGATAAGTTCGTATCCAACGTGATAAGTTCATATCCATTTCTGGGCAGTACTACTGTAATTGGATTCTGCTAGCTTGGGCTGCCAAATTGGGCACTGCTGTTGGGCTACATCTGTTGTGATATTTATACTTGTTTAGCTTGTAGCTAATTGGTACCCTGTTAGTTCCTTATTCTGGGCAGTGTGTCCTTTGATTATGGACAGTATTTTTATGTGTCCTTTGAACTGTGTCGTGCTTTTGGGCAATCTATGTTGTGCCATGCCGTCCCAAATTTGGGCTGCTTTCGTACCATGATATGCCTATGATGGACTAGTCTGAGGCCTTGGTAACTCAGCTACCTTGATTGAATTAGGTACGACACGCACGTTTGGGCTGTTTTACTCAGGTTGTTGCTCTGTGCCATCTCTCTATGTGTGTGTGTGAGAGAGAGAGAGAGAGAGAGAGAGAGAGAGAGAGAGAGAGAGAGAGAGAGATGGCTTATTACAAGAAGTGTATGGAAGCAAGGTTCAAGGAAATGGTGGCAAGCAAGAGTCTTTCGTGCCCATACCAATGCCGCCGGGCATTCATGAGGCATTAAGGAGTCAGCAATGGGAAAGTGTGACCTGCTACATGGTTTGCTATCTTTATCTCTCATCAAGTTTGTATTGTGCATTATTTTTTGTACAGTACTCTGCAGGTGCTATCTATTTTGAGAAGTATATTGTTGTTGATGTGTCTCCAATGGAAGGAGGCATTCCTTGGAATCATGTACTTTGTTATTAGTCTCCTAAGGAAGGAGGCATTCCTTAGAGTTCTTAAAATAGATTACTTTTGTGACCTTATATTGGATTGCTGCCAGCTAGAATTGTTTGTACCTCGTCCTTGTCTCCATGGAATGAGGCATTCCTTGGTTAACATGTACAATGTGCTTGAGTGTTACTGCTAGATGTGTCCTGTTATTGGTGCACATGTTGGTGATAACCTGCTACTGCAACTCTGAACCTGAACTCTAAGATCTCTGTGTGTGTGTGTGAATAATGAAAGAATCAGTGTTAGATAAATTCAAGGTGAGCTTGTCTCTCTTCTAGAGTCAAATTTTCAATGTTATACTATGCACCTGTTAGTTTCTGGGCTATGATGACTACTGAGCCACTAATGGAAAAAATGGCCATTCAAATCCCTTGATGCTGTTGTTATTTGTTTCTGCAGTTTGGCAATGAAGTTAATCTGAGCCTTGTTTTGTGAACTCTGAACCTAAATTTTGTGATATCTGAAACTGTTATTAATCTGTGAACTCTGAAGTCTGAACCACTTTTGTGAACTCTGAACCTGAGATTTTGTGAACTCTGAACCAGTTTGGCAATGAAGTTAATCCAGTTTCTGCCTTTGTTTATGGTTTACTAGTTTGTGGGCATTTTTACTATCTTTGTTCCTGGTTTTGGTAGATTCTGGGCAATGAGGATTCCACTGAGCCCAAATGGTTTAGTAGTGCATTATTGAAACTCTGAAACTGAATTTGGTTGGGATAGTTGTATTTCATCGTCATGAAATTTTGGTAGTGTTTTTCTGCGCAATGATGTTGAACTAAGCCATTGGTATCTTGGCGGGGCAACCTTGTTGCAGCCAAGAGTAGCACCAGGGGTCTGTTCTTAATGCCTGAGCCCATGTTTCAACTTTTTACATCTAATCTTATAGCTGCATATGTTTTGCCTTTTTGCTTTTGTGTCCTTGCACTCATTCCCCAGGTTTGTGATGATCGGTTCATACTGAGATACCCTAGGATAGGAATATGAATATCTCTAAATATTCAACGTGTCCCACAATGAGTCAATGTCGTGTTGTGTCCCTTTTCTATCTAGATACACTTCTTAGTAAACCCATTTGTAAAATATAACCAAGAAACACGGTCCATGTTACAAGATTTTTCGTTGTGGTTGCCAGTGAACCATCAACCATCACTTACTGCACTTTCAAATGCTATGCATTAGTTATAGATCAATTCATCTATTACGGTCTTCTGACTATGTTGATAACTGATTCTTGTTCTGCTACTGGTTACTGTTCAGTTGATCTTATGGAAGGTTTATTTTCATTGTTATTTGATACCTGCTAGTGCTTACTGCTGCGCTAGTGTCACAGTTGTAATTCTGGGATTTGTGTTGGCAGTGTCACTGCCCAGCTGGCTTGCTACTTTTTAAACAGGATGCTGCCAAATTTTTTCAGAATTTCCCAAGGGTTTGCGTTTGTATCTATGCTATTGAAGCCTAGTTATGGGGGGCTGTCCCATGGCTATGCTACTGGATACTCTGGATGCCGTAGCTGTACAGCAACAAGGACTCAATGAGTGAGCACGCTATCAGTAGACGGACTGTTCTCTTGTTGTACTGTTGCTGTTAATTCCTGCTGTGTTGTTGCGGTTCAAGACAGATTCATCCAGGTTGCTGTAATGGAACTTTGAGACCATCTTGAATTGTGGATGCCCGAGTCCCGGATTGTCATTTACTTGCTGAGTTATTAGCTACAATTGAATCCTGTTTGTTATGACATGTTTCTTTGAACATCACTACAGTGGATGGATGAGGATCTGTACACTCACTTAAATAGGTTTCAATTGCTGCATGGAGTATGCATTGTTGTTTGTTTACTAGTATTGATAGCTGGTGCAAACTTAAATAGGATTCAATTGTAATGGGAAAATTTTGGGAAAATCTTGTGTTTGAGATTGTCCATTGTCTCTGAACTTTTGGTTTGTTGTCTGTTTCACAACTTGCATTGGCGCTTGCTAGAGTTTAGCACCGTGGGGGTTAACGGTTATTTTGTTTGGTTTATGCTTGTTTCCAGAACCTGTCCAATAACTATTGTTATTCTTGCTCAGTTCTTGCTCTTTGCACTGCACCTTCATGGATATAAGCAACTAATCTTTAGGTGAAATGCTCTCATCAAATTTTTAGCTGCCATGGTTAATGGATTGGTGTGGACACTGGACGGAAAAGATAAGAAGACTATGAAGTTAACAATCAAGCTTTAATTTGGCTTTCCATCGTTTTCCTTCACTAGATAAATTCTACACAAACCCATCCGTTTTTTTAAGATTTTTGTGGCAAAGTTAGGACCGAGACGAGTTCTAAAAATAGATTAATGAGGCCCAACCGAACCATGATTTCCCATGTTTGATTTAACCCCATGTTTGATTAAAGGCACGGCACGACGCGACGAAAATGGCACGGCACGGCATGGGCACGGCACGACACGATAAAATAAAGGAACGGCACGACACGGCACGAGTAAGTCAATGGCATGGCACGATTAACTAATCGGGCACGCACGACACGGAACGACTTCAAAAAAGCACGGCACGGCACGGCAAAAAAGGCACGGCACGACACGACAAAAAGGAACGGCACGGCACAAGTAAGTCATCGGCACGACACGGCACGATTAACTAATCGGGCACGGCAGGACACGGCACAACTTCAAAAAAGCACGGCACGGCCCGATTAAGGTAAATGGGCACGGCACGGCACGTAGCACGGTTGGCACGGCACGCCATGGCACGATGAAGTAAATAGGCACGACACGAAGCACGGTTGGCACGGAAGTTGAATGGCACGACACGGCACGGCACGCACGTTTGACACCCCTATTGACATCATCTACTTATGTTCTCATGTTTGACCGTACAAGTATATATGCATAAATATACATAATAACAAAATTGATACTAGCGCATTTTGATAAAAGGAGAGTGTTAGAACCAAGAGATCAAAATGGTTTTTGTACTCCACTATCTTCATGTAAATCCACTCAATTTTAATTTTTTCTTTTAGTGTTTATATTAAAGGCAAAATAACTTTTTTAAAAACACTAAAAGATAAATTTAGAGAGCATTTTTATAAAAATTATTTTCCTAAAACTAATTCCTATCCACTAGGAGGTAATCGGTTCGGGTGGTTCAGGGCCAAGTTCTCCAGGACCGAATATACGAAGGAACCCGTACCAGTTTAGGTTGGGGTGGGATGGGTCCGATCTTGTCCGATCGGGGATACCGGTTGACCAAAATTGGCCTAGCTGGGCCTACAGGCGTCAAACAGGCCGTGTCGTGCCGACATGGCCCATTTAATTTCGTGTCAACCATGCTTCATGCCGTGTCGTGCTGGCCCGTTTACTAAACCGTGTCGTGCCATTTCTTAATAGTGTTTGCCGTGCCTGTCCATTTACTTAATCGTGCTGCGTCGTGCCGTGCTATTTTGTAATCGTGCCGGCACATTCCGAGTTTTGTGAAAACTTTTTGTATAATCTAGCCAAGTTTCATCGATTTTTTTTTTATATCTAATAACTATAGCTATATTGACTTATTACAAAGTATATAACGTATAATTCAATTTTTTTTGTATAATCCAATCGAGTTTTGACGTATTGAGATTTGCAAAATATTTGTATTGATTTACTATTAAAAAAGTGTATAACATATATTTAGAAAATCCATCATTACAAATTAAATTTTTTTGGAACATTAAAAATTAATATTTGTTGTGTCGTGCCGCGTCTAGCCAACTTCCGTGTCGTGCCCGTCTAGACCGTGTCGTGCTTGACCTAGTTCCGTGCTGTGCCCATCTAAAATTGCGTCAGTGCCGTGCTATGCCACATTTAAATGTGTCGTGTCATGCCGTGCTCGTGCCATCCCGGCCCGTTTGACACCTCTAGCTGGGCCAAATCAATTTTCACTTTCAGTAGACAGAGGCTCAAGTATTTTTTGAAAAGCTAATACAAAAGTGAATCTGTTTATTTGGTTTTTAATCTCAGTTTGGTTCGGTCCTACATCGGTCTAACATTTTGGCCCGGGTGTAATTCCAGACAACCGGGATAGAACCGAAACTGGACAAAAACCGAGACATATTCCAATTGGATTTTTGCGGCCAGTTCGGGTTCGACGGTTATATTTTCACAACCCAAACTATCCAGTTTTCGTTTTGTAATGTGCCTGCCTAGGGCCGGCCCTGGAAGCAAGCACACCAGGCGCTGCTTAGGGCCTCCAATTTTTAGCCCAAATTAGGGCCCCCAATATATATATATAGCCCAATCTTCTAGTCCACACCTCCCGTTAATAAGAAAAAAATGGTTTTTTTTTTGTGTTGCAAATTATTTTTGGAAAATCCGAGCCGTCCAATGTGTTCAAAAGGTGTTTTCAAGGGTCCTCGTGAGAAATCTTCAAAAAAAAAATACCGGGAAGGGCTTGATCCAAGCAATTTTCGCAAAAACTGTATATATATATATTTTTGCGAAAACTGCTTGGATCAAGCCCTTCCCGGTATTTTTTTTTGAAGATTTCCCGCGCGGACCCTTGAAAACACCTTCTGAAGACATTGGACGGATCAGATCGTCAAAAAAATATTTGGATCATCGAGGTCCGGAAGTCCGGAGTCCGTTTTAGAAGCTTCCCTATATATATATATAAGGAGAGCTTCTAGTCAGGAAGTCCTGACTTTGCTTTAAGTCAAGATCTCACCTTTCCCGATTGAATTTTGATGATCCGAATTGTTCAATATGTTTAGAACGTGTTTTTAAGGGGTCTGCGCGAGGAATCATCAAGAAAAATGACCGGGAAGGACTTCATCTGAGCAGCTTTTCATACAAACCGTAGATATATAATTTATGAAAAACTGCTCGGATGAAGCCCTTTCCGGTCATTTTGTTTGACGATTCCTCGCAGGACCCTTAAAAACACATTCTTAACACATTGGACAGTTCAGATTATCAAAATTCAATCGGGAAAGGTGAGGTCCTGACTTTAAGCAAAGTCAGAGATCCCTGACTAGAAGATTTCCAATTTTGAGCCTAATTTTATATATAGCATATGAAATTAACAAATTGGTTGTGATAGCTCAATTGGCATTTTTTGGGCCCCAATTTAGTCTTTGATCATGGGAACCATGGTTCGAATCCCCCAACTAGATTCACTTCTTTCAAGCTTTCTTCTTCTTTCATTTTATATTTTGGTTACAAAGAACTTGCCACAAAGTGATTTTAGTGGACTTATTCGCTAATGTGATTTGCATTATGTAACCCGTGTTTAGTGATATAGATGAATATATTATGCCATATGACCTCAGTTACTCTAACAAACTTTGCAAAATTACTAATTGGAATAGAAAATATATTACTTAGGCCTTATTTCACAAGCTCGCTTAAGGCCCCCTGGAATTTTAGGGCCAGCCCTGTGCCCGCCCCCTGCATAAAGTGTTATCAGCTAGCCTTTTTAATTAATTTCGTTTTTTGTGAGAATACCATAAGTGGCAAGTTTGAAAAACAAGTGCCATTCCAAATCAAGTTAAAAAGATGTATACATAACTGGGCAGAGGCTAGAGCTCTGGCCAGTTGCTTTACTTTGGTCCCTCCTCCTTGCATGATCATAATACTACTCCTCCATTAGGGCTTTTGGTTTGTACGTACAAGAAAAACACAGGAGGAGTTCTTGTTGGTGAGAAGCTTCTGCAGGTATGATCAATGCAAGATGATCATCACTCAGGTGACAGTCATTTCTTTAATGCTAGCTTTGTTTTTTCTTAATTTCAAGACAATTCTTTTAAATAGTATCTCTTTAATTAATTTGTCTAATTCCTAGTCTTTTTTGTGAGAAGGTGTAATTGTACAAGTCTCTGTTGTTTCTTCCTGAATTTGTACTCTGAATTGGTTTTGCTTCTTCCTGAACTTTTGTACTCTTTGTGAGGTGTAATTGTAGTAATTGTTTCTTCCTGAATTTTTCCACCACAGATTTGGTTTTGGTTCTTAAGAATTTTTCAGAAAAACCCACAAATGCACTTGATTACTATAAATTTACGACTTGGATTATCAAAATGGCCCACAAAACGATCAACACTCGATACATTTTCTATAACATTTTATGCACATTTCTTTATCTGTATATATAGTATACTACTTTAAAAATGGATTTTTTTTCATGAAAATGCACAACTCAAAACCAAGATCAATTAATCACTTTTTTGTTTTGTAATGTGCATGAGAAAGGGAAGCCATTTCTTACCCAATCTCACCATTTTTATTTTTTTTTGAGATTTGGTGACAAAGGGGAAGAGCCAATCGAAAATTTTCATTTTTGTACTCTTCATTTCTATCCAATGGCTTGTACTAGTATGTATCTCTTTAATATATTTGTCTAATTCCTAGTCTCTTTGTGAGGAGGTGTGATTGTACAAGTCTCTGTAATTTATACTCTGAATCGGGTTTGCTTCTTCCTGAATTTGTACTCTTTGTGAGGTGTAATTATAGTAATTGTTTCTTCCTGAAATTTTTTCCACCACAGAATTGGTTTTGGTTCTTAATTTTTAAAAATCAGCGAATTTTTGGTTTTGACATCGCCAATGTGATTCTCTTGTCCATTAGAAAAGCATCATTTCGAACTATATCTTCTTAGTTACTTGGGATTATTTACTGCGTGACTCACGTAGTCACGTTCCCAACTACTTTTAGAAAAGTGAAAGATTTTCGATTCTGATCATCAAATTAGTCTGAGAAAAGCCCACAAATGCATTTGACTACTTCAAATTTAGTCATGAGAATTAACGACTTGGATTATCAAAATGACCCACAAAATATACATGATATGCACATTTCTTCATCTGTATATAGTATACTACTTTAAAAACAGATTTTTTTTTCCCATGAAAATGCACAACTCAAAACCACACCATTGATCAATTAATCACTTTTTTCCATTGTACTTTTCTCTTCATTTCTCACCAAGACACTCAATCCAAATGAGTGATTTGGGTTAAACCCTAACTCTTTCTTTTCTTTCTCAGAAGATCATTCCAAATTTCCTAAAAACATACATTATTTTGGTGTCACTAATGTTCTCGACATCGAATAAAGAAAACTATTCCGGTTGTTGAAACTATTAAAGTGAGCCCAGGAAGGGTTCGAAAAGTGCCTCAAACATGGTTTTCCGAACCAGAGAGGATCCTTTCTCTGTTTTTTTCCTCCTGAGTTTGTACTCTGGTTTGGGCCAATATATTATGTTTGTGTTTTGCTATGTATACTTATTAGTAGCCTCGTATGGACTGACTCAACACACGAATACATACAAGTTGAATTTTCAGTTCGGGTTTGGTTTTAACAATATCTGAACAATAATATATTAATAACGTAATCAGGTTTAGAGAACAACTGAGTTAAACGTATCCCCCCGGATATACAGTCGATTAAGATCTAGATGAAAAGAAACCATCTGGTGGTTTTCACTTCCAGATCGTAGTGGTTTTAAATTTCAATTTCGTTTTGGTTTTGTCTAAAACTTGGACCAAACTAACTCCATGTCAATACTTTTGTCTCCCTTTTCTATTGGAAATTTTTTGTTTCCATCCACACCACGCAAGACACTAGTTGCTAAATGTTGAATGAGCAATGACTTCTACTACTTCTTGCTATTATGTTTGTACCTCATTTGCATGTATGTGTATGAGTCAACTGTCCATGTTTGTTTTAAAGAATCATGTGTCCGAAATGTCACAACTACTTATGTTTTGCATCTCAGGTTTGTTTATCTAATGCTGAATCAAACAATTTATTTTGTCATCTCGTTGAGTAGGTGACCCGGGACAAATCCAAATTCATCAGACATCTGTAGCATATGATAGAAGCAATTTATCTTTTTAGCATTCATCCAATTCATTGTTTGTTCCTGTTTTGTATGTCAAATTGGGCCAGTGGCTCCGAAGTCTAAAGTTGGGGTTTTGAATTGGCCCTTTGCTGTACAAAAAAGTCTGGGTTTTTATACTGTGTACCAACACAATTGGAGGCCCTAGTTTTTACCATGACGGCCCAGGGCGCGGGGCGGAGGATTATAGAGGTGGGCGCGACGAGGAGGAGGAGGAGGAATGGAGGTGCGAGTGGGGGCGGGGTTAAGATGATTGGGAGCGGGGTTAAGATGATTGTCGCCATTGCTGCTACAATAGCAGAGAATAAGAAGTTCAGTTCATTCTTCCAGATGTGAAATTCATTGGTTTACTCTGCATTCTATCGTCTTAGAAAATGGGTACTTAAACTTTCACTTGCTGCATGCTGCTGTTTATAGGATCTGGGGTGAACGTAATGCTGGGATTTTTCAGCAAAGAAGTAGACTACCAGTTCTGCGCTGTGCATCAATTTCAACAATGTAATATACAACTTTTTAGCATTCCCGTAACTATTTTTTCCTTTTGTAGAAAAGCAACCATGGAAATGCCCTTTGACGAAATCGAGAGGGACATCACAAGGTTGGAAACCATGAAGGCTGAGTATCAATGGCTGGCAGAGAGTAGAGCATCGGTGGGGACTAGTCGAAGTAGGGGTTTAGAGAGGTGATCAGAAAGATTTGACGAGAAAGAGAGACGCGATCGAATGCTTTGAACATGAATTCCGAACTAAAGTTGCATGCTTCAAGGGTGCGGTCAAAGTGTCAGATATTCCTCAAATGAACACCATTAGGAAGCTTAAGGACAATTACGGGTTCGAAGGATCGGTTCTCATAAGCAAGTATGTCTCCTTCAGGAAGAGGGAAGATATCAAACTCCGAGCTTGTCCGCCAGAAGGTGACGGTGACGGTGACGAACCAATTGAATGGTTTGAGGAGTCCGATAGGCAGTCTCCATTTGAGGACCACTGGACAGTCCGGAAGTAAATGGAGTAGTTCTACAGAAGTCATGGAGTAAGAGAGGAGGAGACTAGTACTATCTATGCTTTTTTCATGCAACTTTGTTGATATTAGTATGATACCTCCAAATTTTCAAAACTTAAGTTTTCATTGTGGTTGTGGCTCCTACCTCGTAAGTTAGAAATGCTTCCAATTACAAATTCTTGATCACCTTTTTCTGAGATTTGCAGATGAAATCCCAAATCAACTGGAAAATTGAAACCAGTTGCGGATATATATTACATACCCTAATATTTAATTGTAAAGCACACCCATAAGTATAATATATCTCGAATTCGTCAAACGCTACCAAAACAGTAGTTGTACTTATAAGATGACAAGCTTGGCCCCCGGAGGAAGTTCTGATTCCAACTGTCTAGCACACTCTCTGATCACATTTTTCTCCTTGGTCGTCATGAAGTCCAGTTGATACGGAAGGCGAGGATCAATGGATAACCTCTCGAGCGTTACAGCATTGTTAAGTAAGTACCTGGCAAACTTAATATCCAACGAACATCCGACAAATCCGACGAATTCCACTACCTTGAGACAAAGATGTGGATGCTTGTTAGCCTTCAGTATCCTCTGCCCTCTTTCTAATGCCATGCCCCAACACAGCTACCACAATGCACGAAAGGAGCACGGTATTAGGCAGTTAATATTAATTGATACAAAAGACTGATGGAGGACATTAATCATAATCCCATGATCTATCATTGATACCGACAGATAGCCCAATAAGTATGTAGCACAGACACTTCGTTAGAGGTCACATACCGGTGTCAGACGTGTGTGATACTCAGTGTCATATTTTTTCGCAACGTTTCTAGTTTGGACAATACTGGGACTCTCTAAAAACTGCTTTGGATACTCTTTGAACACTCTATGGGCATTCGCAAGACGCGTCGGGGGTGTTAACCAAATATTAGACTCTAGATTAAGATTAGGGTAGTTTTTCTTCTTTTTGGTGTGACAAATGGTCGCTTATTGACGAGAGAGACTCACAGATGATGACGCGCTGGAATTTTTTTGTGGATGATGTAATGATTAATAACGTTTTATTGCAAATATGGTGCTACATATCGTAATTAGACCCTTATTTTTATATTTATTCATACAGACCCTTATTTTTATATTTATTCATACGACAGAATACAAAGATATTTTTAAAAATGTGGCCCGGTCTCCACAATGTGTCATGTCCTCTTATTTCTAAAAAGTGGCATGTCAGCGTGTTAGCGTCGGTGTCGCATCACGTGCCTGTTTCGGTGCTACATAACCCAATACAGCTATTTAAGCCACCAGTCCTTGACAGTCCACTCACTCTAGTATCCTTGCCACATTCCTCTTCTTGTCTTGAGTCGTAGACTCGTAATAATATGCCCCACTACAATAATAATGTACCTGTTAATGATAATGTACCATAGTGATGTTGGAGAGATCAATGATGGTTTGGTTAATACCCTTCTAGAGATATGGCTCACCAATAGCCAAGTGGAGTATATAGCTGAGCGGAATATAGTTTAGCTGCCCATACCATGTAGCAGAAAACAGCAAAGGGACAACAAGATAAAGTCGCGGACTGCTGTGGAATTCCTTTTCACGGTTGAGGAATTGTAGGGATGCTATGAAGGGGACAATGACAGAGGAGGACAGTAGGATGGCGGTGGACGCTATTGCAGTATGACATAATGAGTGGTGATTTTGGCCATGGGTGATGGGTTGTAGTGGCGACAGTAGGAGTTGGTTCCAGTGGCAGTGGTCTGAGGGGACAATGGCAGAAATGAAATGAGTGAGATGGGACTGGGTCAGAGGGATGCTGCCTTCCCTCTGTCATTCGCACGGAAGAAAGAGGAAGGGAAACAGAGAGCAGGCATGTAAGAAGAACTCAAGAAGTATGTTTTGTGTTTCCAAATGAAGTTTACTTTTGCAGTTAGAAGTTAGAGTTAACATCGACCACCGGAAATAGTTACGAGGTAGTTATGAGGGGAGGGGTCTTTCATGTCCAGTAACATAACAAAGGGCAGCAATATTTGAGTAACCACAACCGACGGTGACGTCCTGCGACGGAAACCTTAGAGAAGGTAAGCATATTGGCCCTATCGCTAAATATTAAAGACTAAATTCTTCTTGATTATGGATTTTTTTTTTTTTTTTTGGAAAACCTCTTGATACCAGAGAGAACCCTTCCACCATCGATTTATACACCCGAGCCACTACATAAGGCCACAGCAAGGAAAACTAAAGCTGGTGAAGCAGACAATATGGAGTTACATGCGCTTGTTTTCTTGTGTGATTAACTGGGAAGGATAGTTTGATCGCTAGAAATAAGCTCCTGCAAGGGGCTTTACTGCGATAGCAGCATCTGTTTGCTAATTTATAGAGCTATATGAAATGATGGTCGCACATTCCTAGAATATCCCTTCACCTCCCATAGATGGAAAGAAATCACCAAAACATTCCCATTGAGGATACTTTGCTGCGATGCCAGCTAGGGACTATGAACATTGGAATTTCTCTCCTAGAAATACATTTGACATTTGGCTGCAAAAAATTATTTCAGGCCCACTACTGTAGGTTTCTGGAGATGAAAGGCTAGTTGGTACAAGGTTTTAAATGTGTTTTTTTTTTTTTTTTTGAGTGTGAGTGCGTGAAAAGAGGTTATATATGTGCATATATCAAAGAATTGAGTTTCAGCAATAAAAGGAATAACCGAATAACTAAACATGTTGTGCAAAGGAGCCCGTGAATGGTAAGAAGGGACTATTATAGTTTATCATCTACACTTAAAGAATGTTTTATTGAAAGGCTATGTAGCACGGACATGGATATGGACACCAACACGGGATTTCTAAGAAAGGGACATGCACACGGCAGGGGACATGGCAAAATAATAAATAAATAAATAATATTTATTTTATAATTTATACCAATGGATAAAATAGTTAAATGAGCATGAAGCTCCAATATATATAAACAAGCATCATATCTACATCATATAATATTGCACTTTTAACCCAAAATATTGGAAGTAATACTCATTTACCCCAGAAAATTTTAAAAAATTGCATATTTAACCCATGCCGTGTCCCCAAACGTGTCCCTTACATGTACCCATATTTTTTTAATTTATTGGACACGCCATGTGGCATGTAAAATACGTACTTTGCCGTGTCCCTATTTCGGACACGGGGACAGGCGGCTCTAGGAGTGTCGGAACTTCATAGTTGAAAGGTATTAGGTATAAGCAACAGCTGAACACTTGAAGGAAGAACAAGTTTGGCTTATGAATTAGGGATGTAAAGGTAGGAAATCATAAATCAGATTCACTAGTGTGATTTAAAGGATTTAATACATGGAAAAATGAGAAAGTTTATGATAGATAAAGTAAAACTAGGCATCACCTAAGACTAAGAATCGCATGCAGTCTGAAAAGGTTTCAAAAGTGTAACAAAAAAAAAAAAAAAGAATTCGAAGTAATTTGGACTTGGAGTTTCCATTTTCAAGCTAGAGATTCAGTCATCTAAAACATAGAAATAAATATGAGGGACACATTCAACATCAAAACAAATCAAAATGCGGGACGACAGCTCCTGGAAGAAGAAAACATATCTGTTGGATGAGGGACCTCCTTTAATAGAATGATACACATGAAGCTTGGAGAATCAACGTGCCACCAAGATTACATCGCAAACAAGCAATAACTGATAAATATTGCAAAAATAGCCATGGTAGAGTAAGAATACTAACCTGCAGTGCAAATCTGTGCAACAAAGGAAACGATCTTATTAGGGAAGCACATGAAAAGAGAGTGTCTCTATCAATGACATCCAATTTCAATTCCAACTGCTTGAGATTAGCTGTTGTGGGAAATCTAGGTAATGTCATAGGATACGTCTGAACAAACAAATCAACAGCAAAAACCGAAAAGTAAGTTAGTTTCCCTAACTTCCCAAACGAGTGCACAGGAAAGAAATTTGAGAAAGCGCTTAAGACAACTGATAAACTAACCAGAGGCCAAAAGTTCAGAGCAAGTGTATCTAACTGCGGAAGAATAACTGAAGGCTGTTCAAAATTGCGAACCAAAAACAGACTGTATTTGGTCCCAAAACGAGCCACCTTAAGAGCTGGAACATACTTTAAAGTCATGCTTATCGGTGCTCCCCCGTATTTGAAGGACACTAGTTTGCTAGCAGAAATCTCAATATTCGCAGAAACTTGACGGGGTATAATCTCCAAATGTCTCAACTTCAGGGATGGGCCAGAAATTTGCAGATTTCCAATGCAAGTTGATTCCACTACACACAGTTCCTCAAGTAAGGGACAGTTGAATAAAAAGGATTCAATAACTTCTCCTGTAACATCCACATTTTTCATACTTAGCGACATCAGGGAAATAAAGTTTGAAAGGCTTAGAGAATGCTTGGGAAAAGAGTAACGCTTTTTCCGAATATATCCGTGGGAACATGTCAAGTCCAACCGGAACTTTTGAACTCTTTTATCCATTGCAAACTTAACCCACCGATCTATATCACATCTAGAACTTTCAACATCCAAATCAAAGGAAATGCTAAGTCCATCAATAGGTGGACCTTGATGCCATTCCATTACTCGATTCACCCGATGTAGAAAATTTTGCCTTGCAACATCAACAGCCCCAGGTCCTGGCCTTAAGAAACCTAATTCACATGCCACATCTGAATAATCAAAGTCCAAACAACCAGAGAACAATGTCCAGACATATTCCCACCTACGCGAAAGAGTACTAGTACGCACTGCTTCTTTCACATCCAATAAAGACAAAATGATGCCAAGAACATCGTCTGGTAGTTGAGTCAGCCGGTCCTCCATAAATCACCAACCTAATTATTGGCAGCACCCACACCATCCCCGCCCCAAAAAAATTGAATAAAGTAAAAACAGTCAACACAACCACGCAGACAAAAGAAATTACAAGTAGAAAAATTAAAGCTGTAACTTAAATTTACATGTTCTAGGGTAGGGTGCAATGCTGTTGACACCCTATATATGGATATTGTAAAATCAACATCTTAGAAGCAAAATTTTACCCTGGGATTTTTTTTCCAAACCAGGGTTTTTCAGTCTTATTGAGATATAATTTCTTGTAGAATTTCAAATACCGCATTCTATTGTATTTCTCATAGTTGAACTTCAATGTACGAAACAAAAACTTCAAACTATAGCAATAATACCAAATGGGTGAAAATTTCACTCTAAAGTTTGGGCAACCTGTGAAATAAAAAACCTGTGAAATAAATTCCTGGTTGTGTATCGGAATATACTAGCTAGTAATCCGATTACATTTAAGCAAAATTTTACCCTGGGATTTTTTTTTCCAAACCAGGGTTTTTCAGTCTCATTGAGATATAATTTCTTGTAGAATTTCAAATACCACATTCTATTGTATTTCTCATGGTTGAACTTCAACGTACGAAACAAAAACTTCAAACTACAGCAATAACAAAAGTTTGGGCAACCCGTGAAATAAATTCCTGGTTGTGTATCGGAATATACTAGCTACTAATCCGATTGCATTTAAGCAAAATTTTACTCTGGGATTTTTTTTTTTCCAAACCAGGGTTTTTCAGTCTTATTGAGATATAATTTCTTGTAGAATTTCAATACCTCATTCTATTTCTCATGGTTGAACTTCAACGTACGAAACAAAAACTTCAAACTATAGCAATAACAACAATGGGTGAAAATTTCACTCTAAAGTTTGGGTGAAATAAATTCCTGGTTGTTTATTGGGATATACTAGCTACTAAGCTTGAACGAAGGAGGCGAAAGTATACAGAAAGAGAGAGAGAAAAAAATGCAGCCTTTTTATTTCAGCAAAGCGTAAAAACAAGTAACTTTTTTCGTAGTATATACTTCCTCCGTCTCCAATAACAATTGTAGGTCGTTTTCAGGTAGCTAAGCAAACATGTAGATAGGAAAAATAATGCGCATTAAAAAATATAGGCTTTGGATAATTAGATACCATTCAAAAGATCTCAATGAAAACTTTTGAATTGTCTACCCAAATTTTGAAAAAAATTACAGGAACATAGCACTTTTTCAATACGAATGTGAACATGGGTACCAAAAAGAAACATCAAATTATGCACGCAGAAATCTGAACTTGGGTTGTTTTGAATCTGAGGGAAAAAAGCAAAACGCAGAAATCGGGAATTCAACTTCGACAAAGATAGAAATTGGTACCAATAATAGAAATCCGAAAACCTAATAATAACTGGAAAACAAACCAGTCTTCTTCGTCTATGATGACGATGCAAGCAGCAGTTGGGAACGTGGTGCGAACAGTGGGAGTGGTAGCGATTTTCTCAGTAGATCATCAACTCTTGCGTGTGCAGATAATCAGAAAGATTCCAATGGTAAAAGCAATGATTTCGCATGGCAAATGAGATTCTTAAAATTTGCGTGGAAAATTTGGAAGTTATTCTGTGACATTCTTGCTTTATCTTTTTTTTCTTACTTTAAATAAGGAGATTTTATTTTGATATGAATTTTGCCACATCTTGTGATAATGATACTACTACTTAATATTATTTCCGTAATTTTTCAGTTCCTACAATGGTCTAAAATGTTCACTGAGGGTAAGTTGGTAATTTTAAAATTAATTTTAAGACTATAGCCCTCGAATTAATCCCTTTCAAAGATACAAGGAATATTTCTATAATAAATTTACGCCCCTCTCTCCTTGATCCTCACTTTTTAGGCAATATATCCACCAATTGTGATCAGATAGAAAATGAAACTCTCGATATTAAGTTGAGACTTATTTACATTATGTATTAGGATATTGGAACAAATATAATGAGAAACAGAATCAGGGCGGGCAATCTTTAATGGCATATTACAATCCTTTTGATGAATTGCACCTGCTGTAATAATTCAAGAGAATCTTTACCGAATTTTTTGAGGGATATTTATATCCACACGCTTTTTTTTCCTCATTATTCTTGTAAAATTACAATATTGTCCTTTAGTTGTTCAAATTTCCAACATTGTTCTAGCTTCAAGTGAATAAAAGCCAAAAAAAAAAAAAGGAGTGCAAATTAATGGTTAAAAAGAAGTATGAAAATCACTTACTTTTTTTTTTTTATGGGATTTATACCGGTAAAACAACTTATCACAATGCAATAGTATTAGGAGTAAATGTTTATCGTTAAGAAAGTCTCACAAACTGAGGATCGGATATGTAATATCATGTGATGAATGCCACTAATCACCTTACAATAAACTTGACAAGAGAACAACGTTGTACCCGGCATCTTTTTATCTTATTTCAGTTCTGATAAAAGTATGTGACGATGGGGCCCAACGTTGTACCCGACATCTTTTATCTTGTATTTTCATTTGCATTTGAATTTAATTTGTCAGTCAGAATTCCCCATATAAGGAATGTGTCTTAGCTATGTCAGGCAGAGTTTTCTTTACCCCTTCCCTCTCTCTCCTCTCCTATATCTCCCACTCTCCACTGTGATATATACCTTCTACTTTGAATAAAGATTTGCAGTTTAACTTGATTGAAATCTGTGTAGGAAAAGTCAAAAATATTTCATAAGAGTTGAATCACACATGATTAATTTCATAATTTCATTTGACTCGAATAGGACATGATGAGAGATGAATTAAAAAGACTTTCGAGCAGATATTGGTTACTCTGTTTCATTCATAATTGGGACGATCATCACATGGAGGGCTTTAGCATTGTCAAGTTATAAGATGATGAAACATATACTTTGCTTAGCCAAAAAAAAAAAGATGATGAAACATACCCTAAAAAATAACTAAAAAGGGATTTAGCTTTCACAAGAAAATTACGGTAATTGTAATTATTTTTTACGTTAATTTTTTTATTACAAAACTTAATTTATTTGTTATATTTTTATTTCAAAACGTTCTTTAGATCGTACACTAGTTAAAAATTATTAATTGATTAGATTTTTTAAAGCTTTAGATCTTTAGCACTAGTTAATTAATTAATTTTTTTTTATAGATCTTTACTCTTTTTGTAGACCTTTACTTTTTTCCTTTCAGATCTTTACAGCACTAGTGATGTAAAACATGAGATCTTAAAAAAAACGTGCATTTTTCGGACCACAATTTTTATTTATTTTTTACATCGACTTAAAGATTTCTAGTAGTAGTTTAATTTAGTGCAAAAGAAAATAAAAAATTATTCGCAGAAGTACTTTATTTCTTGATCTGAAGATTATTTCAAAGCAACTCAATAAGTCAACAAGTCAAAAATGTAAAATACTAAAGTATACAATTTTTAATTTTTTTTGTATTGAATTAAATATATTTATTAGTTTTAATTTAATTTGGTGCAAAAGGAAATATAAAATTATACGTGAAAGTACGTTATTTTTTTTTATTCGAATGATATTGCCGTTGGTTAGGGGAAGGGAAGTAATTGGGTCTCCCCAATCCCTGGGATAATTTATGGACTGCCCTCCCCCTAGGCATATTTAGTCCACCTTTAAATTTGGTTCCCTCTTATGTTTATGGTTCAAAAAAAAAAAAATTGGTTCCCAAACTGCGGCAAAATTGTCACATCAATTGCTCATCCACCCTCTACGTCCCACATCCAAACCAGCCCAAAGGATGATTTCGGCAAGGAAAATGCTAAGTACCGTGATAAACTACCCTGAAAGTAAAATTAATGGTTATGATAAATATTCAAGTGAATTTGAACCACTGATTTTACTTTTGAATAGTTTTCCGGGTACCTAGCATTGCTTTCGCAAGGTTGCATCGTGGGCAAGCAAATTTTTTTTGGACTTGGAGCTCGCGGGAATTAGATTGAAATTTTTGG